>CAUYTI010111846.1:0-10888 GCA_963575145.1 Galago senegalensis | reverse complement strand
GACAGATGAGTATCTACAGATAGGGACCCCTTTTGCTAGTAAATTGTGGGAGGGTTCCAATGTGTCAGTGAGCAGTGGGAGGACCCTCCTGTGACAGTGAGTAGTGGGAGGGACCTGCCTATGACATGGATGGTTGGAGGGACTCAAAGTTTGAGTGAGCAGTGGGAGGGACCCACCTGTGACAGGTATAGTTGAAGGGACTCTATGTGTGAGTGAGTAGTGGGAGGGACCCCATTGTGACAGTAAAAGGTGGAAAGGGCCCGCCTTGATAGTGAATATTAGGAGGAACCCAAATGTATTCAGAGAATAGTAGGAGAGACCAGTGATTAGTGAGAGAGATCCTCCCTCTTTTATAGTGAATAATGGGAGGGACCCAATGTGTCAGTGAGCAGTGGGAGGGACCTGCCTATGACAGGTATAGTTGATGGGACTCAATGTGTGTGTGAGTAGAGGGATGGACAACACTCTGACAGTAAAATGTGGGAGGAACCTGCCATGATACTGAATAGTGGGAGGAACCCAAATGTGTTCAGTGAATAGTAGGAGAGACGAGTGATTAGTGAGAGAGACTCCCCCCTTTTACAGTGAATAGTGGGAGGGATCCAATGTGTCAGTGAGCAGTGGGAGGGACCCGACTGTGACTGTAAATAGTGGGAGGGACCTGCCTTTGAGAGTGAATAATTGGAGGAACCTAAATGTATTCAGAGAATAGTAGGACAGACCAGTGAGTAGTGAGGTGGACCCCCACCCCTTACAGTGAATAATGGGATGTTCTCAATATGTCAGTGAGCCATGGGAGTGTCCAACTTGTGACAGGAATAGTGGGAGGGCCCCAACTTGTGAGCGAGTGGTGGGAAGGACTCCAGTGTGAAATTGAATTGTTGGAGGGATCCAATGTGGCACTGAGTATTGGGAGGGACCCCTCTGTGCCAGTGAATGGTGGGAAGGAACTAATGTGTTCCTAGGAAGTCAGAGTCCCACCTCTGGCAGTTTATAGTGGGAGGGATCCACCTGCAAAAGTGACAACTTGGAGGGCCCCAATGTGTCTGTGAGCGTTGGGTGGAACCTGCCTGTGAGAGTGAGTAGTAGGGACATATGTAACAGTGACTAGTCAGAGGAACCACACTGTGACAGTAAATATTGGGAGGGACCCACGTGTGATAGTGAATAGTGAAAGGGGCCCCTTTTGCTAGTAAATAGTGGGAGGGTTCGAACGTTTCAATGAGCAGAGGGAGGGACCTTCATGTTACAGTGAGTAGTGAGAAGGACATGCCTATGGCAGCGATGGTGGGAGGGACCCAGTGTGTCAGTGAGTAGTGGGAGGGACCCTCCTGTTACAGTGAGCAGTGGGAGGGACCTGCTATGACATTAATGGTGGGAGGGACCCAATGTGTCAGTGAGCAGTGGGAGGGACCCCCTGTGACTGAAATAGTGGGAGGGACCCGCCCCTGAGAGTGAATAATTGGAGGAACAAAAATGTATTCAGAAAATAATAGGAGAGACCAGTAATAAGTGAGAGGGACCCCGACCTTTGACAGTGAATAATGGGAGGTTCCCAGTGTGTCAGTAAGCAGTGGGAGTGTTCAACCTGTGACAGGTGTAGTGGGAGGGACCCAATGTGTGAGGAAGTAGTGGGAAGGACTCCAGTGAGAAATTTAATTGTTGGAGGGATCCAATGTGACACTGAGTAGTGGGAGGGACCCCAATGTGACACTGAATGGTGGGAAGGATCCAATGTGTTCTTGAGAACTCAGAGGGACTCACCTGTGGCAGTTTATAATGGGAGGGATCCACCTGCAAAAGTGACAACTTGGATGGCACCAATGTGTCTGTGATCATTGGGTGGGACCCGCCTGTGAGAGTGAGTAGTAGGGACATAATGTGACAGTGAATAGTGGGAGGGAACCCACTGTGACACTAAATAGTGGGAGGTACCCGCCTGTGATAGTGAAATGGTGGGAGTTGCCCAAACAGTTCAGTGTATAGGCAGAGAGAACAGCATGTATTGAGAGGGATCCACAATTAGATCGTGAATAGCAAGAGGGACCGAACTGAGTGAGCAGATAGTGGGACAGGCCAGTGACAGACAGGGTGGGAAGGACATAAAGTGTGAGGATTAATGGGCAGGACACCACTGTGACAAAATTGTGTGAGGTACCTAATGTGTCACTGAGTATTGGGAGGCAGCCCACTGTGTCAGTGAATAGTGGGCAGGACCCAGCTTGTCAGTGAGCAGTGAGAGGGACCCGCCTGTGACAGGCATTGTGGGAGGGACCCAATGTGTGATGGAGTAGTGGGAGAGACTCGACGGTGACAGGCATAATTGGTGGGCCCCAATATGGTGAATGGTGAAAGGGACCCCACCGTGACAGTAAATAATGGGAGAGACCCAATGTGTTCGTGAGAAGAGGGAGGTATCCACCTGTGACAGTAAATAGTGGGAGGGATCCACTTGTGACAATGAGTAGTTGGAGGGCCCCAAATGTCAGTGAGCACTGGGAGAGCCCCACCTGTGAGACTGAGTTGTAGGGAACTAATATGAGAGTGAATAGTGGGAGGGACCCAAACGTGTTCTGTAATATGGAGGAGAGACCAGTAAGTACTAAGAGGGAGCCCCCACTTTCACAGTGAATAGTAGGAGGGACCCACCTGTGACAGTAAATAGTTGGAGGGATCCACCTATAAGAGTGGAGGGTCCCAATGTGTCAGTGAGCAGTGGGAGGGTCCCACATGAGACAGTGAAGAGTGGGATGTATCCACCGGGGGCAGTGAGTAGTGGAAGGGACCCCATGTGTCAGTGAGCACAGGCAGGCACCCATCTATGAAGGACATAGTGGGTGGGTCCCAATATGTGAGTGAGTAGTGGTGGGGAACCCACTGTGATAGTGAATACTGGGAGTAACCTAATGTGTCACTGAATAGTAGATGGGACTCAACTGTGACAGTGAATAGTGGGAAAGACTCATTGTGTTAGTGTACAGTGGGAAGGACTCACCTGTGACAGTGTATAGTGGGAGGGATCCACCTTCAAAACTGAGTACTTTGAGGGCCCCAATGTGTCGGTGAGCGTTGGCAGGGAAATTTCTGTGGGAGTGATCAAGAGGAACCAACTATGACAGTGAGTAGTGGGAGGGACACCCCTTTGACAGTATATGGTGGGAGGGACCCGCCTATGAGAGTGAATAGTGGGAAGGACCCAAATATTTTCAGTGAATAGGGGGATAGACCAGCATCTACTGATAGGGACTGCCCCTTTGATAGTAAATAATAGGACCGTCCCAATGTGTCAATTCGAAGTGGGAGGGTCCCTCCTGTGACTGTGATTCGTGAGAAGGCCCTACCTGTAACAGTGAGTGGTGGGAGGGACCCACTGTGACAGTATATAGTTGGAGGGACCCACCAATGGCAGTGAATAGTGGGAGGAACCCAAATGTGTTCAGAAAATAGTAAGAGAGACCAGTGAGTAGGGAGAGTGACCCCCCTCCTTTGACAGTGAATAATAGGAAGTTCCCAAAGAGTCAGTGAGCAGTGGGAGGGACCCGCCTGTGACAGGCATAATTGGAGAGACCCAATGTGCGAGTGAATAGTGGTTGGTACCCCACTGTGGCAGTGAATGATGGGAGGTACGCATTGTGTCACTGAGTAGTGGGAGGGACTTGACTGTGACAGTGAATACTGGGTATGACCATTTTTGTTACTGTGCAGTGGGAGGGACCCAAATGTGACAGTGTATAGGAGGGGAGATCCACCTTCGACAGTGAATACTTGGAGGGCCCAAGTATAATGAGTCAGTGAGCTCTGGGAGTGAAAGGCCTGTGAGAATGAATAGTAGGGACCAAATACGACAGTGAGTAGTTTGGGGGGACCCTCATTTTACAATAAATAGTGGGAGCGACCCACTTGTGATATTGAAGAGTGGAAGGGACCCAAATGTGTTTAGTGTATAGGAGGACAGATGAGAATCTACTGATAGGAACCCTTTTTGATAGTAAATAGTGGGAGGGTGCCAATGTGTCTGTGAGCAGTGGGAGGGACCCAATGTGTGATAGAGTAGTGGGAGAGACCTGACTGTGACAGGCAAAATTGGTGGGCCCCAGTGTGTGAGTCAGTAGTGGGAGGGACCCCACCGTGACAGTATACAATGGGCGAGACCCAATGTGTTAGTAAGAAGAGGGAGGGACCCGCCTGTGACAGTGAATAGTGGGAGGGATCCACCTGTGACAATGAGTAGTTGGAGGGCCCCAAATGTCAGTGAGCACTGGGAGAGCCCCACCTGTGAGACTCAGTTGTAGGGATCTAATGTGAGAGTGAATAGTGGGAGGGACCAAAACATGTTCTGTGAATATGGGGGAGAGACCAGTTAAGTACTGAGATGAAGCCCCCACTTCCACAGAGAATAGTAGGAGGGACCCACCTGTGACAGTAAATAGGTGGAAGGATCCACCTATGGCAGTGAATAGTGGGAGGGTCCCAATGTGTCAGTGAGCAGTGGGAGGTTCCCACCTGTGACAGTGAATAGTGGGAGGTATCCACCTGTGATAGTCAATAGTGGAAGGTACCGAATGTGTCAGTGAGCAGTGGGTGGGTCCTACCTGTGACAGTGAATAGTGGGAGATATCCATCTGTGATAGTCAATAGTGGAAGGGACCCAATGTGTCAGTGAGCAGAGGGAGGCACCCACCTATGAAGGACATAGTGGGTGGGTCTCAATGTGTGAGTGAGTGATAGTGAATACAGGGAGTTACCACTATCACCCACTGTGATAGTGAATACAGGGAGTTATCCAATGTGTGACTGAATAGTAGATGGGACTCAAACATGACAGTGACTAGTGGGAAAGACCCATTGTGTTAGTGCACAGTGGGAGGGACTCACCTGTGACAGTGTATAGTGGGAGGGACCCACCTTCGACACTGAGTACTTTGAGGGCCCCAATGTGTCGGTGAGAATTGGGAGTGAAATTCCTGTGGGAGTGAGCAGGAGGGACCAAATATGACAGTGAGTAGTGGGAGGGACCCCCCCTTTGACAGTATAGAGTGGGAGGGACCCGCCTATGAGAGTTAATAATGGGAGGAACCCATATATGTTCAGTTAATAGGGGGACAGACCAGTATCTACTGCTAGGGACTGCCCCTTTGATAGTAAATAGTGGGACCGTCCCAATGTGTCAATTCGAAGTAGGAGGGCCCCGCCTGTGACAGTGAGTGGTGGGAGGGACCCACTGTGACAGTAAATAGTAGGAGGGACACGCCAATGGTAGTGAATAGTGGGAGGAATCCAAATGTGTTCAAAAAATGGTAGGAGAGACCAGTGAGTAGTGAGAGCCCCCTCTCCTGTCTTTGACAGTGAATAATAGGAAGTTCCCAAAGAGTCAGTGAGCAGTGGGAGGGACCCACCTGTGGCAGGCATAATTGGGGGGACCCAATGTGCAAGTGAGTACTGGTGGGGACCCCACTGTGAGAGTGAATAATGGGAGGTACGCATTGTGTCACTGAGTAGTGGGAGGGACTTGACTGTGACAGTGAATTGTGGGAATGACCCTTTGTGTTAGTGTGCAGGGGGATGGACCCACCTGTGACAGTGAGTACTTGGAGGGCCCCAATGAGTCAGTGAGCTCTGGGAGTGAAAAGCCTGTGAGAGTGAGTAGAAGGGACCAAATATGACAGTGAGTAGTTAGGGGGGACCCCCGTTTGACAGTTAATAGTCGGAAGGACTCACTTGTGATGGTGAACAGTGGAAGGGACCCAAGTGTGTTTCCTGAATAGGAGGACAGACGAGAATCTACTGATAGGGATCCCTTTCGATAGTAAATATTGGGAGGGTCCCAATGTGTAAGTGAGAACTGAGAGGGACCCTCCTGTGACAGTGAGTAGTGGGAAGGACCTGCCTATGACATGGATGGTGGGAGGGACCCAATATGTCAGTGAGCAGTGGGAGGGACCTGCCTGTGACAGATATAGTTGGAGGGACTCTAAGTGTGAGTGAGTAGTGGTAGGGACCCCATTGTGACAGTAAAAAGTGCAAGGGACCTGCCTTGATAGTGAATAGTATGAGGAACACAAATGCGTTCAGTGAATAGTAGGAGAGACCAGTGATTAGTGAGAGAGACTCCCCCCTTTTACAGTGAATAATGGGAGGGACCTAACGTGTCACCAGTGGCAAGGACCTGCCTGGGACTGTAAATAGTGGAAGGGACCCGCCCTGAGAGTGAATAATGGGAGAAACCTAAATGTATTCAGAGAATAGTAGGAGAGACCAGTGAATAGTGAGAGTAACCCCCCTTTACAGTGAATAATGGGAGGGTCCCAATGTGTCAGTGAGCCATGGGAGTTCCAACCTGTGACAGGCATAGTGGGAGGGAACCAATGTGTGAGGGAGTAGAGGGAGGGAGTCCAGTGTGAAATTGAATAGTCAGAGGGATCCAATGTGGCACTGAGAAGTGGGAGGGACCCACTGTGACAGTGAATAGTGGGGAGGAAGCAATGTGTTGTTCTTGAGAAGTCAGAGGCACCCACCTGTGGCAGTGTATAGTGGGAGGGATCCACCTGCAACAGTGACTACTTGGAAGGCTCCAATGTGTACATGAGCATTGGGTGGGACCCGCCTGTGAGAGTGAGTGGTAGGGATTTAATGTGACAGTGAGTAGTGGAAAGGAACCTACTATGACAGTAAATACTGGGAGGTACCCGCCTGTGATAGAGAAATGGTGGGGACGGCCCAAACAGTTCAGTGTATAGACGGAGAGAACAACATGTATTGAGAGGGACCTCCCACCTTAGACAGTGAATAGTGAGAGGGACCGAACGTCTAAGGGAGCAGATGGTGGGATAGGCCTGTGACAGACAGGGTGGGAGGGACTCAAAGCATGAGGAGTAGAGGGCAGAAAACCACTGTGACAAAATCGTATTAGGTACCCAATGTGTCACTGAGTATTGGGAGGCACCCCACTATGTCAGTGAATAGAGCACAGGATCCAGCTTTTCAGAGAGCAGTGAGAGGGACTCGCCTGTGAAAGTGAGTGGTGGGAGGGACCCACTGTGATATTAAATAGTGAGAGGGACCCGCCATTGATAGTGAGTAGTGGGAGGAACCCAAATGTGTTCAGAAAATAGTAGGAGTGACCAGTGAGTAGTGAGGACACCCCCACCCTTTGACAGTGAATAATGGGAGGTTCCCAATGAGTCAATGAGCAGTGAGAGGGACCCGACTGTGACAGTGAATAGTGGGAAGGATCGAATATGTGAGTGAGTAGTGTGAGGGACCCCAGTGTGATATTTAATAGTGGGAGGGATCCAGTGTGGCACTGAGTAGTGGGAGGGATTCAGGGTGGCACTGAGTAGTAGGAGGGACCACACTGTGACAGTGAATAGTGGGAAGGACACAATGTATGAGTGAGTAGTGTGAAGGACCCCAGGGAGACACTTAATAGTGGGAGGGACCCATGTGGTAGTGGGTAGTAAGAGGGACCCCCCCGTTACAGTGAATAGTGGGAAGGACACAATGCTTCAGTGAGCACTTGAGGGAACCCACCTGTGGCATTGTATAGTGGGAGGGATCCACCCGCAATATGTCCGTGAGCATTGGCTGAGAGTCGCCTGTAAGAGTGAGTAGTAGGGACTTCATGTGATGGTGAATAATAAGAGGGACCCCACAGTGACAGTAAATAGTGGGAGGAACCCACCTGTGATAGTGAAATAGTGGGAGTGGCCCAAAGGAGTTCAGTGTATAGGTGGAGAGACCAATAAGTATTGAGAGGGTTCCCTTAGACAGTGAATAGTGAGAGGGACCCAATGTGTCAGTGAGCAGATGGCGGGACAGGCCTGTGACAGAGATAGTGGGAGGGACTCAATGTGTGAGTGAATAGTGGGAGGGACCTCATGTTGACAGTATATAATGGGAGAGACCCAATGTGTTAGTGAGAAGAGGGAGGGACCCACCTGTGACAGCAAATAGTGGGAGGGATCCACCTGTGACAATGAGTAGTTGGAGGGCCCCAATGTCAGTGAGCACTGGGAGACACCCACCTGTGAGACTCAGTTGTAGGGACCTAATGTGAGAGTGAATAGTGGGAGGGACTCAAAAGTGTTCTGTGAATATAGGGGAGAGACCAGTAAGTACTGAGAGGGAGCCCCCACTTCCACAGTGAATAATAGGAGGGACCCACCTGTGACAGTAAATAGTTGGAGGGATCCACCTATGACAGTGAATAGTGGGAGGGTCCCAATGTGCCAGTGAGCAGTGGGTGGGTTGCACTGGGACAGTGATTAGTGGGAGGTATCCACCTGTGACAGTCAATAGTGGAAGGGAACCAATGTGTCAGTGAGCAGAGGGAGGCACCCACCTATGAAGGACATAGTAGGTGGGTCCCAATATGTGAGTGAGCAGTGCTGGGGAACCCACTGTGATAGGGAATCCTGGGAGTTACCCAATGTGTCACTGAATAGTAGATGGGACTCAACCGTGACAATGATTATTGAGAAAAACCCATTGTGTTAGTGTACAGTGGGAGGTACCCACCTGTGACAGTGTATAGTTGGAGGGATCCACCTTCAAAACTGAGTACTTTGAGGGTCCCAATGTGTTGGTGAGCATTGGGAGGGAAATACCTGTGGGAGTGATCAGAAGGGACCAACTATGACAGTGAGTAGTGGGAGGGACCCCCCTTAGACAGTATATAGTGGGAGGGACCCGCCTATGAGAGTGAATAGTGGGAGGAACCAATATATGTTCAGTGAATAGGGGGACAGACCAGTATCAACTGATAGGGACTACCCCTTTGATAGTAAATAGTGAGACAGTCCCAATATGTCAGTTCAAAGTGGGAGGGTCCCTCCTGTGACAGTAAGAAGTGAGAGGGCCACACCAGTGATGGTGAGTAGTGGGAGGGACCCACTGTGACAGTAAAAAGGGGGAGGGACCCACCAATGGCAGTGAATAGTAGGAGGAACCCAAATGTGTTCAGAAAATTGTAGGAGAGACCAGTGAGTAGTGAGAGGGCCCCCCCACCTTTTACAGTGAATAATAGGAAGTTCCCAGAGAGTTAGTGAGCAGTGGGAGGGACCCGCCTGCGACAGGCATAATTCGAGGGACTCAATTTGCGAGTGAGTACTGGTGGGGACCCCACTTTGACAGTGAATAATGGGAGGTTCCCACTGAGGAGTGGGAGGGACTTGACTGTGACACTGAATACTGGGAATGACCCTTTGTGTTAGTGTGCAGTGGGAGGCACCCACCTGTGACAGTGTATAGAGGGAGGGATCCACCTGCAACAGGGAGTACTTGGAGGGCCCCAATGAGTCAGTGAGCTCTGAGAGTGAAAGGCCTGTGAGAGTGAGTAGTAGGAAAAAAATATGACAGTGAGTAGTTAGGGGGGGGGACTGCCAATTTACAGTAAATAGTTGTAGGGACCCACTTGTGATATTGAGAAGTGGAAGGGACACAAATGTGTTTAGTGCATAAGAGGACAGACAATAATCTACTCATAGGACCCCTTTTGATAGTAAATAGTGGGAGGGTGCCAATGTGTCTGTGATAAGTGGGAGGGACCTGCCTGTGACAGGGAATAGTGGGAAGGACCCAGCTGTGACAGTATATAGAGGGAGGGATCCACTTGTGACAGGGAGCACATGGAGGGCCCCAATGAGTCAGTGAGCTCTGGGAGTGAAAAGGCTGTGAGAGAGAGTAGTAGGGAGAGACCAGTGAGTAGTGAGAGGGATCCCCTCTTTTACAGTGAATAATGGGAGGTTCCAAATGTGTCAGCCATGGGAGTGTCCAACCTGTGACAGGCATAGTCGGACAGACCCAATATGTGAGGGAGTAGAGGGAGGGAGTCCAGTGTGAAATTGAATAGTCAGAGGGATCCAATGTGGCACTGAGAAGTGGGAGGGACCCACTGTGACAGTGAATAGAGGGAAGGAAGCAATGTGTTGTTCCTGAGATGTCAGAAGGACCCACCTGTGGCAGAGTATAGTGGGAGGGATCCACCTGCAACAGTGACTACTTGGAGGGCTCCAACGTGTCCATGAGAATTGTGTGGGACCCGCCTGTGAGAGTGAGTAGTAGGGATGTAATGTGACTGTGAATAGTGGGAGGGACCCCACTGTGACTGTAAATAGTGGGAAGTACCCGCCGGTGATACTGAAATGGTGGGAGTGGCCCAAAGAGTCGAGTGTATAGGCAGAGAGAACAGTATGTATTGAGAGGGACCCTTATTAGACCGTGAATAGTGAGAGGGACAGAAAATCTGAGTGAGCAGATGGTGGGACAGGCCTGTGACAGACGGGGTGGGAGGGACTAAAAGTGTGAGGAGTGGTGGGCGGGACACCACTGTGACAAAATTATGTGAGGTACACAATGTGTCACTGAGTAGTGGATAGGACTCGACTGTGACAGTGAATAATGGAAATGACAATTTGTGTAAGTGTGCAGTGGTAGAGACCCACCCGTGACAGTGTATAGAGGGAGGGATCCACCTTCCACAGTGAGTACTTGGTGGACCCCATTGAGTCAGTGAACATTGGGAGTGAAATGCCTGTGAGAGTGCGTAGTAGGGACCAAATATGACAGTGAGTAGTTGGGGGGGGGACCCCCGTTAGACAGTAAATAGTGGGAGAGACCCACTTGTGATAGTGAATAGTGGAAGGGACTCAAGTGTGTTTAGTGAATAGGGGAACAGAAGAGTATCTACAGATAGAGATCCCTTTCGATAGTCAATAGTGGTATGGTTCCAATGTTTCAGGGAGCAGTGGGAGGGACCCTCCTGTGACAGTGAATGGTGGGAGGGAACCAATGTGTCATGGAGCAGTGGGAGGGACTCGTCTGCAACAGGTATAGTTGGAGAGAACCACTGTGTGGGTGAGTAGTGGGAGTGACCCCACTGTGACAGTAA
>CAUYTI010111842.1:0-16371 GCA_963575145.1 Galago senegalensis | reverse complement strand
CACCTCCCAAGCAGCTGGGACCACAGGTGCCCGCCACAACGCCCGGCTATTTTTTGGTTGCAGCCATCATTGTTGTTTGGCGGGTCTGGGCTGGGGATTCGAACCCGCCACCTTAGGTGTACGTGGCTGGCGCCTTAGCCGCTTGAGCTATAGGTGCCGAACCAAAAAAAAATTTTTTTAACAATAGAAAGTTTGTCCTATTTCATTTTATTGGTATACATGGGAAAATTTGGAGAAATGATTTCAGGGGTCCTCAAACTTTTTAAACAGGGGCCCAGTTCACTGTCCCTCAGACCTTTGGAGGGCCGGACTGCGGGCACCAGTATGAGTCAGCTGCTAAGCAGGACAGGCAGCGGCGGCAAAAATACCCGGCAGGCCAGATAAGTGTCCTAGGCCAGCTGCATGTGGCCCACGGGCCATAGTTTGAGGACGCCTGATTTAGAAGAACCATCTTTACTTTAAATAATGGCATTCTCTTCAACCACCAAGATAGAAGGTTTAATCCACTTGCAAAGGTGCAAAATAGACTATACAAAAAGCACTTTTCTCATATGTCCTTTCAAATAAAACACATGCAACCCGGTTTATGAAAATCGGCAGATGGCTGAAGCACCAATGCAAATACAAGTCAAGAGTAGATAGATAATCAGGATTACTTGGGGGCAAGCAAGTTCTTGGTTTTGATCATTAAACAATAGCTAAATAAAATGTTATCATTTGAGAATCTAGGTAAAGAATATATGGGAACTCTATATAATACTTTTGTAACTTTGTGAAGTCTGAATTTCTTTAATGAAAAAATTAAATAAAAACATTTTAAATATTTAGTGTTTAGAGGAAAAGAATTTGTCAAAAATATTATAGGAAGCAAATTCTGTTACAAATAAGGGTTAAGATATCATTATATGGCACAAAGGAAGAAATCTCTCCTGTACCCACATATCAGTGGTGTGTGATCTTGAATAAATCACTCATTCTATTTAAAAAAAAAACTTGAATTCATATATTAACTCTCCTCACAGGATTGTCGTAAGGATCAACCGAAATGCTTGCTTATACAAATGTTCTTTATAGTAGTATATGTCATGTTAAATTTTGTAGAAAGTACAAGAAAGAATGACAGGGAAAAAAGTGAGAACTATACCCGCTCTAGATATTCAGAAACTAGATCAATCAGTAAACAAATTTTGGAGTGGACAAAGGCAGGAAAAAAGAAAACAAATTTTACTGCGAGAATAAATCAGCTATTATAAATCCTCCATGTATTTCAAGCTATCAGTGACTATTCCAGGGAAGCTATACTATTTCACAAGTGACTGAATTCTAATAAAGCTGCCATATAATTTGCAAGGCCTTCCCTCTCAGTTATATGCAGTTATACAGAGTGTGTCCAGTGGGCAAATGCTTCAATGAAACCAACAGGCGTCAAGATTCAATGTAAGTTCAAAATCATGTTTCCATATGAAAGCAGTCTTTTTCCCCCAAATTTTAACAACTAAACCTTTTTCTTTTTTTGCAGTTTTGGCTGGGGCTGGGTTAGAACCTGTCAACTCCAAGCATATGGGGCCAGGGTCCTACTCCTTTGAGCCACAGGCACCGCCCAACAACTAAACCTTTTACAGACTGAATTCAGACTGGTGCAAAGGCTCACACCTGTAATCCTAGCACTTTGGGAGGCTAAAGCAGGAGGATCATTTGAGTTCAGGAGTTTAAGATTAAGCAAGAGTGAAACCCCAATTCTACTAAAAAAAAAAAAAAAAAAACTAGCCAGGCATTGTGGCAGGTGCCAGTAGTCCCAGCTACTCAGGAAGCTGGCGGAAGATGAGTTTGAAGTTGCTATGAGCAAAACTAAGCTGATGCCATGGCACTCTTTCTCTCAAAAAAAAAAAAAAAAAATTCTTTTCAGCTTATTTATTTCAATAACCTATCAAAAGATAGCCAATTTAAAGAGATTACATACAAGCTTTCTTCAAAGAACAAAGTTATCTTGCTCACAAAAGCGATTCATATGTAGGAGTTGGGAGGGGGAAACAATTTGGAAATCAAGAGAGATACAATTACACTTCAGATGTATGCAGTTTATTCACCTACTCTAACACACCACCATTTTGGAGACCTCAGACCCCAAAGCAGCCAGTTTTCTGCACATACCTAATAGATTAAACGCAAAGAACAGTACTTAAAAGATCTGGAATCAAGCAAAAGATAAGACAAATTTCCATTCAGGTAACAGAGAGCTAAAACAATTAAGTGAAAGGCTCTAAGAGGAACAAGTCTTCAGATTGATATCACCTGAGCCCACAGAATCTTAACATGACTAAGAGGGACAGGCAGACCCTGTATGAGTGATAAGACACAAGTACAAAGCACCTCCTTTACAACAGTATATGGCAAATATACTATTATATAGCATATAAAGCTTTCTTGGCAAAAAATTTACACTTGAATCTACTCAAGCACTACTATTTACTGAAAATGGGCACATAAAGAAACATGTTAAACAAAATTACAAGGACACAATCTTCAACTCCAGAATGTGGAAAATTCTACAGAAAAATGACCCATTTCTTCAACAAATAAGTGACATGAAAAAAAGAGGGTTAAGTTTTATAAATTAAAGGCACTTATGAGACATAACCAAATGCAACATGTGGACTTTAGATTCTGATTTGAGCAGGTCAAATATAAAATATTTTTGAGATAACTGGGGGAAACAACACATAAACTGGCTATCAGAATTATGATATTAATTTTGTTGTATAATAATGGTATTGTATGTTTGAAGGAACAAAGACCTTATCTATAAGAGATTTTTTAAAGTAGTTTAGATGAAGCAAATGTGACAAAATATTAACAGTACATCTAGGAAGTGGACATCTCTCTTTTCTCAATATGTTTGAGATGTTTCACAATGAAAAATAGCATAGAACATTCAGTGTGGCATGTAATATATATTCCTCCCAGTCATGCCAAAGACAGCATTCCATTTCCACCTCCATCCACCTTGCTTTCCCACCATTTACCCCAATGAACTCAAAGCTGTTATATACACTGAAGAAATATGATGTGACATACCTCTAGTAGGAGTGGCTAAAGTGACAAGATTCTTTCTTAGCATATCATAGAGTGGGCTGTTAAAGAGATAAAACAAAAAATTAACAACCCCAAACATTACTCTGAAAGTTATGAGTGATTCTTCCATTAAATATTACATTTCTGATACATTATCTCTCAACTTTCTCTAAAGCATAGAGAGACAGAATCTTTTTCCCAGAATAGATATGAATTACTTAAATACTAAGATGTTAATGCCCAGGCCTTTGTGTTACTTTGCCCATTAAAACACTGATTTACATTTTATTTCATTAGCTAACAGTAACCCAAGTGGGAAGATTTTCTTTGGAAACTATTCCTTCCTTCTAGGAGTTAAGTTTTAGATTTTTTTTTTTTTTTAAACAGAATCTCAGTTCACTGCCCTCGGTAGAGTGCCAGGTTGTCATAACTCACAGCAACCTCAAACTCTTGGGCTCAAGTGAGCTTCTTGCCTCAGTTTTTCATTTTTAGTAGAGACAGGTCTGACTCTTGCTCAGGCTAGTCTCCAACTCATGAGCTCAAGCGATCCACCCACCTTGGCCTTCCAAAGTGCTAGGATTATATAGGCATGAGCCACTGCCCCTAGCCTCTACTGTGATTATTATACTCATCATCAATCTCGAACTGCTCAGCAATTCCACATTGCTTTCATTTGCTCACTATTCCTCTCCAACAATTATTTTACAAAATTCTAACCTGGTCATATCAAGCTTCCTTCTACCAGGCCTATAAATGTAATGTTCAATCTGTCTAAAGTTCTCCTTTAGCCCCCTTTAATCAATTCTTTAATATTCCTTTAGCTTTCAGCCCAAATTTTGCTGAAGGAATCTTTCCTTGACACCCAATACCTAACACCCATCCATTCCCTACTTCATGTGCCTCTTTCCTGTAGTACTTACATGGTGTAATTTTACCACATACTGGTGTGAGAATTTAATTAAGATGGGTAAGAACATTCACTATCTCATTCCTCTGAAAATGTCACAAAATCAGATACCATCTGTGTTGCTCACTATTGTATTCTCAGTGCCTCAGAGGTTACCAAACATATGTAGGCCCTTAAGTATTTGTGGACTAAAGTAAAAAATAACCATTAATAACCTATGGAGATGAAGTAGTTAGATGTAAACACCCAAAAAGATATGCAAACCTTCACTCTTTTTACCTTGGGTCTTTCACGGAGAAGCTCTGACATCCTAGTAGCTCTCCCAAAAGATCTCCACCACAATATACCATATGCTGCTCCTGTTGATCATAAAGCTGCTTCACCATTATATACTGGCCTAGATAATGCATGACCTGTGTGGGAATAAAATGCCATGAAATGATTTGTCCACTGCCAAAAACACAAGTAAACTATAAGGAGGTAAAATGAGTTTTTTTGGTTTGGTGGGGTTTCTTTTTTTTGGAGACAGGATCTCATTCTGTTACCCTGGTTAGAGCTAGACAGCAGTGCCATCATCACAGCTCACAGCAACCTCAAACTTCTGCACTCAATTTTCCTGCCCTACTCTCCAAGTAGCTGGGACTACAGGCCCACACCACCATGCCTGGCCAGTTTTTTTTCTATTTTTGGTAGAGAAAGGCTCTCACTGGTGTTTGGGTCAGTCTCAAAATCCTGAGCTCAAGCGATCCTCCTGCCTCAGCTTTCCAAAGCACTACGATTAAGGCATGAGCCATGCTGCCTGGCAGTTAAGTTATCTTATAAATATGTTATCTGTTTCTCTGGAAAACTATCAGTGCTTGTGAAAAAGGTCCTACAACAGAAGAGTTGCTCCCAACTACTAGGTCCATCTATTGATTATTTCTGTGGCAGCTACAAGACCCAGACCTTTTAGCAGAGAAATGTACTAATCTGAAAACGAGAAAAAGTGGTGAATTCAGCTGGTATCCTCTTATAATCTTTCTCACCAGTCCACATACAGGGGCCTGCTCTATAACTAGAAGTAACAAACTTTAAATTTGCCTAAGTCATAAAATAGTTTCCAAGTGCAGAAGCACATAAACAACCATTCTAGGCTTTTGATGTATGTTCACTTAATTCTTTTTGGCAAATGAAGCACAATGTTTAATAAGCCACTATAAATGCACAAAACATAGAACCCAAGTTTTTAATCAAATAAAAATTTACTCTATCTGGCTTTTGTTCAAAGTTCACAAAACAGAAGGAAAGACAGGCAAGTTCATGATTCAAAATTTAAAAATTATCTAAAATGGGCCAGGGGCGATGGATCACACCTATAATCCTAGCACTCTGAGATGACAAGGTAGGTAGAATGCCTGAGCATAGGAGTTCCAGACCAGCCTGAGCAAGAGCAAGACCCCATCTCTAAAAACTGCCAGGCCTTGAGGTAGGCACCTACAGTCTCAGGAGGCTGAGGCAAGAGGATTGCTTGAGCCCAAGAGTTTGAAGTTGCTGTGAGCTATCACACCACAGCACTCTATCCGGGGTGACACAGTGACACTCTATCCAAAAAAAGAGGATTCTCATGTTTAGATGCCAAAAACAAAAACTATCATAACAGACAGCAAAAAACACACCCTTGCACAGAGGCCATTACAACCTTTTTTTGAGACAGAGCCTCAAGCTGTCCCCCTGGGTAAAGTGCCATGGCATCACAGCTCACAGCAACCTCTAACTCCTGGGCTTAAGTGATTCTCTCACCTCAGCCTCCCAAGTAGCTGGAACTATAGGCACCAGCCACAATGCCTGGCTATTTTTTGGTTGTAGTTGTCATTGTTTGGCAGGTCCTGGCTTGATTCAAAGCTGACAGCTATGGTATATGTGGCTGGCACCTTAGCCGCTTGAGCTACAGTCATCGAGCCAGAAAAAAATATTTCTATGGCTTGGTGCCTGTGGCTCAAGAGGCTAAGGTGCCAGCTACATACAACTGAGCTGGCAGGTTCGAATCCAGCACAGGCCTGCCAAATAACAATGATGGCTACAACCAAAAAATAGTCGGGCATTGTGGCAGGTGCCTATAGTCCCAGTTACTTAGGAGGTGGAGGCAGGCAGGAGAATCGCTTGAGCCCAGGAGTTGGAGGTTGCTGTGAGCTGTGATACCACAGCACCCTACCCAGGGTGATAGCTTGAGGCTCTGTCTCAAAAAAAAAAAAAAAATTTCTATAACAACATCTGCGCAGCAACTGCCTCTCCAACCTCTGACTACCACCATCCTTGTAACTGATCTTTGTAGCCAAGGATGATTATTTCAAAACAATAGTAATCTTCACTTTTCCCTTTGAAAACTTTTGTAGACCTGGTGCAATGGCTCATGCATGTAATCCCAGAGCTTTAGCCAAGACAGGAAGCTCACTTGAGGCCATGAGGGCAACATAGCAAGAACTTATCTCTACCAAAAAAAAAAAAAAAAGCCAGCATGGTGGTGGCACCTGTTCTCAGCTACTCAGGAAGCTGCAGTGAGAGAATGATTTGAACCTAGGAGTTCAAGGCTGCAATAAGCTAAGATCACTCCACTAAGCTTGGCACCTGTAGCTCAGCGGCTAGGGCGCCAGCCATGTACACTAGAGCTGGTGGGTTCAAATCCAACCTGTGCCTGCCACACAAGAATGACAACTACAACCAAAAAAAGCCAGGAGTGGCTCAGCACCCACAGCACAGCAGTTATGACGCCAGCCACATACACCAAGGCCAGAGGGTTCGAACCCAACCCAGGGCCAGCTAAACAATGAAAACTGCAACAAAAAATAGCCGGGCATTGTGGCAGGTGCCTGTATTCCCAGCTACTTGGGAGGCGGAGGCAAGAGAATCGCTTAAGCTCAAGAGTTTGAGGTTGCTGTGAACTGTGATGCCACAGTACTCTACCAAGGCCGAAAGCTCGAAACTGTCTCAAAAAAAAAAAAAAAAAAAGATCACCCCACTCCACTTAAGCCTGAGCAACAGAGCAGTACGTTGGCCAGGTGTAGTGGCTCATGCCTGTCATTCGAGCACTCTGGGAGGCCAAGGTGGTGCCCAGTAGTTTCCATTTATAATGAAAACTACTGCATTCATTCATTCATTCATTTTTGAGGCAGAGTCTCACACTTTATAGCTCAGGCTACAGTGTTACGGCATCAGGCTAGCTCACAGCAACTGCAAACTCCTGGATTTAAAGGATTATCCTGCCTCAGCCTCCTGAGCATCTGGGACTACAGGTACATGCCATGGACACCCAGCTAATTTTTCTACTTTTAGTAGAGACAGGCTCAATCTTGCTCAGGCTGATCTGGAACACCTAAGCTCAAGAGAGTCTCCTGCCTCGGCTTCTCACAGTGCTAGGATTACAAGCATGACCCATTGCACTTGGCCTACACTTGATTCTGCACTTGATTCTTATCGCCTAACGGATCCTGTAAATGAGTGTACACATTTTGCATTTTAACTCATAGGTGAATGAATTCAGGGTTAACCTTATAACACTTCAAAAGGAAATAAAAAATTTAACTTTATAGTCAAATACAGCAAAAGGTGCCTCTCTACTTCAGGAGTAGAACTTCCTTCCTTAGGCCTAATTTTTCAGAACTACATATTCACTAATATCTACTTCCCAACTGTTCTTAAAACTGAGAATTTTCATTGATGACTTACCTCTTTAACAGTGAACATTTCACCTTGTGCACCTGCTGCCTGCAAAATCTTCAAAAGTGGCAGTTTTGGTCGTACCTGATGGAAACATAAAATAAAGCTGCTAATTTACATTTCAATCAGGTTTCTGAAATCCCTGGAACAAACAAAAACTTCCATAAACTTTTTTCTTTCTTTTTTTTTTTTTAAGAGACAGAGTCTCACTTTATTGCCCTCGGTAGAGGGCCGTAGTGTCACAGCTCACAGCAACCTCCAGCTCTTGGGCTGAGATGATTCTCTCACCTCAGCCTCCTGAGTAACTGGGACTACAAATACCCACCACAATGCCCAGCTACATTTTTGTTGTTATTGTTGCAGTTTGGCCGGGACATGGTTTGAACCCACCACTCTCAGTATATGGGGCTGGTGCCCTACTCACTGAGCCACAAACGCCACCCCATAAACAAGCCCTGATAGAAACTTACCACCTAATATCGTATAACCTGGCTTGGCACCCATAGTTCAGTGGTTAGGGAGTCAGCCATATACACCAAAAGGCTGGCAGGTTCAAACCCAGCCCAAACCTGCTCAACAACAACAACTGCAACAAAAAACAAAGAATGGCCTAAGCCCAAGAGCTGGAGGTTGCTGTGAGCTGCGATGCCACAGCACTCTATCGAGGGTGACAAAGTAAATCTCTCTCTTGAAAAAAAAAAAAGACTCTGTCTCAAAAATAGTAATAATAATAATAATGTATAACCTACCAATGCATAAAATAACTACAGATACTCAAAATACTACTTGCTGCCTTTCTGAAAATTAACATTTTTAAAAGATAACACATTCAGGCCAGGTACAATGGCTCATGCCTGTAATCCTAGCACCCTAGGAAGCTGAGGCAGGTAAACTGCCTGAGCTCACATGTTCAAGACCAGCTAGAGCCAGAGCGAGATCTCATCTCCAAAAAAAAAAATAGCCGGGCATTGTGGCAGGCGCCTGTAGTCCCAGTTTTTGGGAGATTGAGCCAGAAAATTGCTTAAGCCCAAGAGTTTGAGGTAGCTGTGAGCTGTGATACCATGGCACTCTACCGAGGGTGACAACCTAAGACTCTGTCTCAAAAAAGAAAAAATAGCACATTCACACTATGTGCTTTTTTTTTGAGAGAGTTCCATTTCTTGCCCTTGGGAGAGTACCATGGCACCATACCTCCCAGCAACCTCAAACTTTTTTTTTGAGCTCAAGGGATCCTCTTGCCTCAGCCTCTAGAATAGCTGGGACTACAGGAAGTCACCACAGTGATCAGCTATTTTTAGAGACGGGGTCTTGCTCTTGCTCAGGCTGGTCTAGAACTCCTGAATTTTAGCAATCCACCTAGCTCGGCCTCCCAGAGTGCTAGGATTACAGGTGTAAGTCACTGTGCTCAGCCCCAAAAAAATTTTTAAGGAAAACAAGGAAGCAGAGAAAATGTAACCTTGTATGCTGCTGGTGGGAATGTACAATGGTATACCCGCTGTGGAAAACAGTTTGGCAAGTCCCTCAAAATGTTAGACAAAGTATTACCAAGCAATGTCATTCCTATGTAGATATCCAAAAGAACTAAAAGCTGGTTCAAGCCCACCTAGGGTCACCAAAAAAAAAAAAAAAAAAAAAAACCCAGAAAACTGAAAGCGGAGGCTAAAACTAAATATTTGTACACCAATGTTCAAAGCAGAATTATTCACAATAACCCAAAGATGGGAACAACCCAAGTGACTGAGTGGATAAAAAGATAAAATGTGGGGCAGTGCCTGTGGCTCAAAGGAGTAGGGCACGGGCCCCATATGCCAGAGGTGGCAGGTTCAAACCCAGCCTGGCCAAAAACTGCCATAAGAAAGAAAAAAAAAGATAAAATGTAGTACATCCTTGGGGTGGCACACCTTCCATAGCTCAGAGAGTAGGGGCGCTGGTCACATACATCAGGGCTAGCAGGTTCAAGCCCAGCCCCGGCCTGCTAACAATGACAATTGCAACCAAAAAATAGCCAAGTGTTATGGCAGGTATCTGTAGTCCCAGCTACTCGGGAGGCTAAAGCAAGAGAATCGCTTGAGCCCAAGAGATTGATGTTGCTGTAAGCTGTGAGGTAGAGGGCAACATAGTGAGACTCTGTCTCAAAAAAAAAAAAAAAAGTTTATGATGTAAAAAAGTTACAGTAATATAAGGTTAATTTATTTATTTGTTTCAGATTCATTGAAGGTACCAAAAATTAGGTTACACTGATTGCTTTTGTTAGGTAAAGTCCTTCTTATAATTGTGTCCCACCCCTCAGGGGTATGCCATATACCTTAACCTCCTCCTCCTTCCTCCCCTCTCCCTGCTCCCTTGTTCCCCTGCCCCTGACCTGAACTATTTTAATTTTTCTTTCTTTTTTTTTTTTTTTCAGTTTTTGGCCAGGGCTGGGTTTGAACTTGCCACCTCTGATATGGAGCCAGCAGCCTACTCCTTGAGCAACAGGCGGCACTCTGATTTTAGTTTTTCTCTTATGAGGGTATGTATTATATCATCTACTGGCGTCACATTAAAACTGAGTACATTAGGGAGGTGCCTGTGGCTCAGTGAGTAGGGTGCTGGCCCCACATTCTGAGGGTGGTGGGTTCAAACCCAGCCCCAGCCAAACTGCAACAACAACAAAAATAGCTGGGTGCTGTGGCGGGCACCTGTAGTCCCAGCTACTCGGGAGGCTGAGGCAAGAGAATCACCTAACCCCAAGAGCTGCAGGTTGCTGTGAGCTGTGACGCTATAGCACTCTACCGAGGACAACATAAGACTCTATCTCTAAAAAATAAAATAAAATAAAATAAAAAATTCAGTACGTTAGATTTCTGCTTCTCCATTTTTTTTGGAGACAGAGCCTCAAACTGTCCCCCTGGGTAGAGTGTTGTGGAATCACACACAACTCACAGCAACCTCCAACTCCTGGGCTCAAGCGTGTCTCCTGCCTCAGCCTCCCAAGTAGGTGGGACCACAGGCGCTCGCCACAACGTCTGGCTATTTTTTGGTTGCAGCCATCATTGTTGTTTGGCGGGCCCGGGCTGGATTCGAACCTGCCACCTTAGGTGTATGTGGCTGGCACCTTAGCCACTTGAGCCACAGGCACTGAGCCTACTTCTTCATTCTTGTAATACTTTACTAAGAATGTGTTCTAACTCTATCCAGGTTAAAACAAAAGTTGTAACCTGTCCATCTTTTTTAATGGCTGAATAGTATTCCATGGTATTATTATTGAAGAAATTTTTTTTATCAATTTCGCATAGCCTAAGCACACAGTGTTTATAAAGTCTAAGTGTTCTATAATGTCCTAGGCTTTCATGTTCACTCACCCCTCGTCAACTCACCTAAAGCAACTTTCAGTCCAGCAAGCTCTATTCACAGCTAAGTGTCCTCTACAGGTATACCTGTTTTATAACCTTTTATACTATACTTTCATTGTACTTTTTATATGTTTAAATATGCTTAGATAGCAATACACAAATACCTACCACTGTTTACAACTGCCTATAGTACAGCAACACGCAGTACAGGTTTTTAACCCTAGGAGCAATAGGCTATTCCATACACCTTGGTTCTATATTAGGCCATATCATCTAGGCTTATGTAAGTACACTATGATGTTCGCACAACCAAAGTCAACTAAGGACACCTTTCTGGATCATATCCCCATTGTAAAAGCAACAAATGACTCTGTTAAGTCACATTTTTTGCCTCACCAAATCTAAATTTCACCTGTATCATTCATTAAGGCACAGGATACTAGGTATTGTGAGATGTTTATTAAAACACAAAACTAAATTATTCATTTTCATAATGTTAGCGGAAAAGGTCTGGAACAAGACACATCAAATTGGTAACAGTCTTATCTTAGAGGAAGGGACCTTGGGAGAAGAAAGGAGATAGTCAAGAGTTTTCATTTAAAAAAAAAAAAAAGAATGAAAAGAAAAAGTCAGCCTGGCATGATGGCTCACGCTTGTAATCCTAGCATGCTAGGAGGCTGAGGTGGGTAGATTGCCTGAGCTCACAGATTCTAGACCAGCCTGAGCAAAAGCAAGACCCTGTCTCCAAAAAAAACAGCCAGGTGTTGTGGCGGGCACCTGTAGTCCCAGCTACTTGGGAGGCTGAGGAAAGAGAATCCCTTGAGCCCAAGAGTTTGAGGTTGCTCTAAGCTATGATGCCACAGCACTCTACCCAGGGTGACAAAGTGAGACAACAAAACAAATATTTATAAATATATAAATGCATTGTAAAGTGATTTTAATACATTTTCTATAATTTAAAACTGATTTTAAAGAAAACAAACTAGTTGTGACAAAGTGATAGAGATAGAAAACAAATACAACCTAGCCCTAAATTCTCTAATCAACTCTACCATAAAAAATGCTAGTTTTCACAATGTATCATTTAGAGCAATCTGAATCCTCCAAATATTTTAATCAAGTCAATTCAAATTTATGAATGTTGATACTATTTACCCATTGCCCAAATATGTCATTTTTAATTTTTTATGTACTTATTCATTTTTTTAAGACAGAGTCTCACTTTGTCACCCTCAGTAGACTACAGACGCCTGTCCCAACACCTGGCTGTTTTTAGAGACAGTCTTGCTCTGGCTCAGGCTGGTCTGGAACCTGTGCGCTCAGGCAACCCAGCCGCCTCAGCCTCCGAGAGCAAGCTACCGTGCCTGGGTGTCACTTTTAAATATACCAATTATTTCTGCTCTATATAAAAGCCAAGTCACTTAAGTCAGCCATATGCCTCAGTTCAATTTTTTTTTAATTGAAAAAAGGAATACCCCAAAATTATTTACCTTATTGGTTTGTCCTGAAGAGATCCTACAAGCACCGTCAGATGTTGAACACTGGGCAGAAGTAGACAATGATGTCATTTTGGCAGTGATGAAATTACAGTCTATTAATAAAACTAAAAGAAAAAATTTAGAAAATCAATTCTAAAGTAGAAAATTCTCTCTTGGTACTTAAAAAAAAAAAAAGCATCCAGCAGAAGTAAGACACATGCAACACCGATATCAAAGCACCATACAAAATACTAAGGTTCTTCATACCTTCTGATCACTTTGTAGTTCGGAGCCAACAAAAAACTGAAGAGCTTAATTAAGAACCACATATGCTTCCCATAGGTGCAGCCTAAAACAGAAACAGGTTCAGGCATGCTCCAACTTCCTCACTGAGGCTAAAGTGTAAATTGTTTCAACTTAAAGTCTAATTTACAATCATCACCTCCCCCAAAGATATCAGCTAGTTCTTTAGTTATCTCATCCTCTTGAGCAATGCTCAAAAGCACCCTCTAGAACACACATCTAGCCCTGGGGATTTACTAATCTAAGTCTTAAGCTTTAAGATTTCAAGAGGACTTCCAGGAAAACCTCTGCAACATGTCAGAACATGTCTTGACAAGAGACCACAGAGAAGTGAGAATCAACATTTTCAGTGTTTTAAGCTTTTAAATGTACCAAATCCAAATAGAGCACAGCAACCACACACCTATAAAATGGAGTAACCAAAAGACATACTCAGTATATGAAGGAAAAGAGGCTAGCATGAATGGAAGAGTACAGTGTAATTGAAATTTTCTACCTTCTACCTTTTCTCCTAAAAAAAAAAAAAAAAAAAAAAAGAGCAGCTACAGAGAAGAAAGCTGCACTTGAATTCCTGGGCTTTATAAAGCAAGAGGATCCATCCTCCTGCTTCCGCCTCTAGTAGTAGCTGAGACTACATGTACTTGCCACCACACCTAGCTGGAAAATAGATTTTTAAATAAACTGAGTTACCTTCATGCCTTTATAATAAAAAGGCAACAAAGTGACTAACAAGCCACATCAGGGAAGCCTGATGCCATTCTTGACTCTTCTTTCTCTTACACTCTACACTTAGTTCAGAAACAAATTCTAACTATGATCTTCAACATGTTTCCAAAATCTGGCCAGTCTCAGTCCCAGGCAGGTGGACTGCCTGAGTTCACAGGTTTGAGACCAGTCTGAGATAGAGCGAGAAAACTCCCCACCCCTATCTCTAAAAATAGCCTGGTGGTATGGTGGGCACCAGTAGTCCCAGCTACTGGGGAGGCTGAGGCAAGAGAATCACCTGAGTCCAAGAGTTGGAGATTTCAACTCGGTGTCTGTAGCTCAAGCAGCTAAGGTGCCAGCCATATACACCAGAGCTGGCGAGTTCAAATCCAGCCTGGGCCCATCAAACAACAATAAATAGCTGGGTGTTGTGGCAGGTGCCTACAGTTCCAGCTACTTGGGAGGCCGAGGCAAGAGAATCGCTTAAGCCCAGGAGTTTTCTGTGAGCTGGGATGGGACAGCACTCTACCAAGGGTGACAGCTTGAGACTCTGTCTCCAAAAAAGAGTTGGAGATTTCTGTGAGCTATCATGCTACAATAGTACTCTACCAAGGGTGACAAAGTGGGACTGTCTAAAAAAAAAACCCCAAAACAGGTTCCAAAATCTAACCCCTTCTAATTCCATTAATACTACACTAATCCAAGTCACCCGTCTCTTCACTGCATTAGCCTCCTCAGCGAATAAAAGAATATAGAATATTCTCCGGGCAGCGCCTGTGGCTCAAAGGAGTAGGGCACTAGCCCCACATACAGAAGGTGGTGGGTTCAAACCCAGCCCTGGCCAAAAAAAAAAAAAAACAAATTTAGTTTCTCCTACATTCTCAAGCAACAATCAACACAGAAGACTTCTGCAAACTCTAGTCACCAAGAAGTGGGGGATTCCTCCCCATCAGCAACCAATCAATTCTGCAGCCAATACAATCTGGTTGTCCTGTAATTTTACAGAGAGGTAGCATCAGATCCCACATGCAGAAGGCCCAGTACCTTAAGATCGCTGCTCCCCACTTCTGATATCAATAATGAGTTTCAGGTTGCTTTACTATGCTATAAATGGGGGCTTCCACAGTCCCCTCTTTGGGTTTAATTTGCTAGAGCAGCTCACATAACTCAGGGGAAACACTTCCCTCTCCAGAGGCACCAACCATGCACCAAGAAGCTCTGAGAATTCAGATATCCTACCAAAGCTCTCCCAGCCCCAACCTTTTAGGCTTTTATGGAGGCTTTGTTACATAGGTGCAACTAATTATACCATTAACCACTGGCAATCAACTTCACCTTCACCACTCTCCCCTCCTCAGAGGTTGGGAGGATGGGGCTTAAAGTCCCAACCCTATAATATTGCCTAGGTCTCCAGTGACCAGCCCCATCCATGCATCAGGTCTTAGCATACAAAAAGACGTTTACTACTTTGGAGATGCTAAGGATTTTAGAAATTGCATGCCAGAAAATGAGTCTAGGCTCGCAGCCCGTAGCACAGTGGTTACAGTGCCAGCCATATACACCAAGGTTGGAAGGTTCAAGCCCAGCCCAGGGCCAGCTAAGCAACAACTGCAACAAAAAAATAGCCGGCGGGCAGCACCTGTGGCTCAAGGAGTAGGGCACCCGCTCCATGTGCCAGAGGTGGCGGGTTCAAACGCAGCCCCGGCCAAAAACTGTTAAAAAAAAAAAAAACCAAAAATACAAAAACAGCCAGGTGCTGTGGCAGGCGCCAGCAGTCCCAGCTACTTAGGAGGCTGAAGCAAGAGAATCACTTTAAGCCCAAGAGTTTGAGGTTGCTGTGCGCTGTGACGCCATAGCACTCTACCAAGGGTGACATAGTGAGACTCTGTCTCAAAAAAAAAAAAAAAAAAAAAAATAGAAGAAAGAAAATGAGAGTGGCTCAGAGGGTAGGGACCCAGCCCCATATACCAAGCAAAGGTGGTGGGTTGGAACCAGCCCCAGCCAAACTGCAACATAATAGCCAGGAGTTGTGGCAGGCGCCTATAGTCCCAGCTCTTCAGGAGGCTGAGGCAAGAGAATTGGAGGTTGGAGGTTGCTGTGAGTTGTGACACCACAGCACTCTACCAAGGGTGAGAGAGTGAGACTCTGTCTCTTAAAAAAAAAGAAAAAAGAAAAAGAAAATGAGAGTATATGTGTGTGTGATATTCTGTATAATATTCCTGTGAGAAAATTTTCAGTTTTTTCTACATTTTTACTATCATGGATAGTGTTACAAGTTGAGTATCCTTATCTGAAATGTTTGAGACCAGAAACCTGGCAGGTTTTGGATTTTTTCAGATTTTGGAATACATTAGAACCTCCATAGTTGACCACCTTGTTATGTTGACCTAATTTTTATAGGCTGGATAATGCACCACATGTTCGTATCAGTTCAGAAGGCCTAGTTTCTTCTGTTGACCACCTCTGTATGTTGACAAGTTTGTGACCATCCCTTAGATGGTCCACTTACAGAGGTTGCACCATACTTGCATTATACTTAGTAGCTGAGCATCCCTCATCTAAAGTCTAAATCCTCCAATGAGCATTTCCTCTGAGCATTCATGTTGAATCTCAAACAACTGTGGAGCACTTCAGATTTCCAATTTGGAGTATTCAACCCACATTAACATTCTTGTACATAGCTTAAGAAATCTTTTGCTTGACACTATGGTTCGCATGCCCCTTTAAAAATCATGTTGAGCGGCTCAGCGCCTATAGCTCAACCAGCTAAGGCGCCAGCCACGTACACCTAAGGTGGCGGGTTCGAATCCCCAGCCCGGACCCGCCAAACAACAATGACGGCTGCAACCAAAAAATAGCCAGGCACTGTGGCGGGTGCCTG
>CAUYTI010111841.1:0-24069 GCA_963575145.1 Galago senegalensis | reverse complement strand
AGACAAAGCAGATACCCATTGTGGAGATTTACATTTGACTGGGACAGAGACCAGGGGAATAGCGTGAGCCCTGACATATGGGCAGGAAAGTGTAACATCCCTTATTGCAGAGGAAAATCCTCTGTGGTGGTGATTAGAGAAAAATGCCTTCCTCCCACCAATTCTTCAGAGGAGATTAACAGCAGTGGTGTTTTACTCCACAGTGAACTAGCAGAGCTTAACACCTCCCTAGGAATCTGTGTGTGTGACTTCAAATAGGAGACTCCCCCCATACAAGACTCAAATTTCAAATGCTCCAAAACTACTCAAATCCTTAAAGTTAATAATAGTAATAATAGGAGCTGATATACTCACTCAGAAAAACTACTGGCATCTTTGTTCCCTCCCTCAGCCTACCACCTGGGCAGATAGATTTCAATAAAAACTGTGTGGAACAAAGACTTGAGGACACTTTCTGGAGCCCACAAAGAGGCAGTGGTCCCCTGAGATCTCACCTTTGAAAATTCTATTCTGTGTCTCATGTCACTTTCTTTACTGTCGTTCCTAACTTTATATTTCTTTAGTCAGTACACCAGTTCCACAGGTCTTAGCAGACTCTGCCCCCAGGATGGGATCCCAACACCAAATCTCTCCACTGTGTCCCTAGAATTGTGATCAACACTGAATCCTCAGTCTCCTTCCCGAGCACCTCCTCTACCCTCAATTCTCCGAAAACTCTGCATTCTCAAAATGAAGTATTCTCAAGTAACAGGTTGGGTCAATAGCCTCTTGACAAGCCTCTTTTCTTTAAACTAATGCTTTATCTTCCTTTTACTAGAAAGAACCACTGCTTCTCTGAGGCTAACCACATTATAACTTATCACTGTGCTACCCCCTCATCACCACATTATAACTTATCACTGTGCTACCCCCTCATCACTGCCACCTGATTTTCTCCTATTATTCACTGAAGCACATACAGTCTCTTGAATGACTAAGATATCTATTAAGAACAATTCTGACTTCAAGAGCTTATGGGTCTAATAAAAATCACTTAAGTAATAATACCATTAATTATATTAATACTGATAGAGATGGTGCTAACAATCACTAGGTAGAAAGCTTCTGCCTCTTTGATTATCCACCTCATCTCAGTTAACTTCTTCTGTTCAGTTCATTCTCCTTAGTCTTTGACACAGTTGCAAAACAATTTGTGTGCTGTAGTTACATAACGCTCCTATTCTGTAGTCACACAATTCTGGATATAAAGTGTATGCATAAAGGCATATATTTGAATTAATATAAGGTATATAGATCATAAATCTGTATATCAAGTATTAATATTAAGCACACTATTCCCTGTTTCTGTTTTGAGGACAGGGACCATGACGTCTCTGATAACTTGTTCTCAGGTTTCATCTTGTTCCACAGAGCCTTGACAGGTGAGAAGAAGAACTTTTGTTGAAATACATCCATCCCTCAGTCACAGAATCACAGAATCATGCTGGGGCATCTTCACCTTTTATGTCGAACTGTTCAAGTAGTAAGAGGGATAGCAGGATCTTTTATTTCAGAAAACGTATGAAGATATTTAACATCATGTTACTAAATAGTCAAAAGGTTACTA
The DNA here is from genome assembly GCA_963575145.1 of Galago senegalensis. Taxonomy (NCBI): domain Eukaryota; kingdom Metazoa; phylum Chordata; class Mammalia; order Primates; family Galagidae; genus Galago; species Galago senegalensis. The sequence goes on along the minus strand of CAUYTI010111841.1, from coordinate 22,463 downwards.
GGGAGACTGAGTAGTACTTTTAACTTAGAATAAATGACTTTAAATTAAGAAGGGGGAAAAAAACAAAAAAGACTAAACTCTTGTCCGAGATAAGAGCCAGCGTGAGTTGCCTGAGCACTGACTGCGTTTTTCAGAGTGCTGTTTTGCAAAATCATCCCACAGGCAGATTTCTAAACATAGACTTTGCAAACTGGAGGGAAAAATCCAGAAGACAAGTTTGTACACTGAGGTCACATGAAAATTTCCACTCTGTATTACTTTGTCCCTTGTAATAGCATTATCTGCCTCTGTCTTAAACTTTGGGAAGCGGAGGTGGAGGCTTGACTAAGACATTTGAATTGAATATTTATAGAAATTTAAGTAATTAAATTATTATTTGTGTTGACATTTGGTCTTTCTCATCTTAGATCTGTGCCATTCTGCTTTCTTCCATTTTATTTTAATATGATTAGAAATGCCTCATAAGGCCAGAATTACAAAAAAACTCTTCCCTGGGAAAATGACTATCTAGAAAACAGATGAAGTTAAGGACTAATGTTAACTACTATAGTCAGTTATGGAGTTTAAGGAATAGGAGCAAAAACCAAGAGCATGGGATTAAACAACATACAAATATAGCCTTAAAAATTTAGCATAGTGTTATTCTCCTATAGCACAATCTGCCCCCATGGTAGCCACAGAAGGACAATACAGACAATTGCTATTTGGCAGAAGGGAAATTCCTCATAGATCTTGTAGATACTATTAGCGATAAGCATGTTCTTAGGTACCTGACACTGGAAATAGATGGCAATTCTAGGCAATCCATATCTAGTGACAACTTACCTTACGTGATTATTTATGTAGCTGTAGCAAAGGAGAGTAAACTAGCTTCAGTTGAAAAAATAAATATAAATTTAGGAGATTAGAGGAAATAGCAATTAGCAAGGTTCTATTCTTTTTTTTTTTTTTTGATGGTTTTGGGAGGTGGGAACTTTTTTTCTTTTTTTATTAAATGATAGCTGTGTACATTAATGCAATCATGGGGTACAGTGTGGTGTTTTCATATACAATTTGAAATATATTCATCAAACTGTTTAACATAGCCTTTATGTCATTTTCTTAGTTATTGTGTTAAGATGTTTATATTTTACTTTTAGAAAGATTCACTTGTACCCTTGCAAGATAAACCATAGAGGTGATCCCTCCAATCACCTTACCTCCATCCATCCACCCCCTCCCCATATTCTTAGGCTATAATTAGGTTATAGCTTTCATATGAAAGCTATAAATTAGTTTCATAAAAGGGTTGAGTACATTGGATACTTTTTCTTCCATTCCTGTGATACTTTGCTAAGAAGAACATTTTCCAGCTCCATCCATGTAAACATGAAGGAGGTAAAGTCTCCATCTTTCTTTAGGGCTGCATAGTATTCCATGGTGTACATATACCACAGTTTATTGATCCATTTGTGGATTGATGGGCACTTGGGCTTCTTCCATGACCTGGCAATTATGAATTGGGCTGCAATAAACATTCTGATACAAAAATCTTTGTTGTAATGTGATTTTTGGTCTTCTGGATATATACCTAATAAAGGAATTGCAGGGTCAAATGGCAGGTCAATTTTTAGTTCTCTAAGTGTTCTCCAGATGTCTTTCCAAAAGACATTTGCATTCCCACCAGCAGTGTAGAAGTGTTCCCTTTTCTCCACATCCATGCCAGGATCTCTGATTTTGGGATTTTGTGATATGGGCTAATCTTACTGGAGTTAGGTGATCTCTCAAAGTAGTTTTGATTTGCATTTCTCTAATAATTAAGGATGGTGAGCTTTTTTCATATATCTATAGGGCATACACCTATCTTCTTTAGTAAAATTCCTCTTCAAGTCCTTTGCCCACCCTGAGATGGGATCACTTGTTTTATTCTTGCTATAATGTTTGAGTTCTCTGTGGATTCTGGTAATTAAACCTTTGTTGGAGACATAACCTGCAAATATCTTCTCCCATTCTGAGGGCTGTCTGCTTGCTTTACTTACTGTGTTCTTGGCTGTGCAGAAGCTCTTTAGTTTGATTAGGTCCCAATAGTGTATTTTTGATGTTGCTTCAGTTGCCCGGGGAGTCCTTCTCATAAAATTTTCACCCAGGCCAATTTCTTCAAGTGTTTTCCCTACACTTTCTTCTAGTATTTTTATGGTTTCATGTCTTAAGTTTAAATCTTGAATCCAGTGAGAATCTATCTTAGTTAATGGTGAAGTTATATTCTATAAACAGACTTTTGCAGAGTGACAATTTCAAAATAATCACCTCCTATGTGATATAATTTCAAAACAGTCTTAGAGTAGAGAACACTTACCAAGTAAACATACGTTGAATAACTAATCAGAATAAAATAAGTCTACTTATAGACTTATTATAGTCTACTTATAGACTTAAGCAGTAAAATAATTACTGCTTAAAGTAGAGTTTGCATTTGGGTGAAAAATTATGAATCAATGAATTATTTTGTATTTCGAAATAGACGGAATTTCTACTTTTTAGAGAGGAAAACATTTATATCCTAATGTATCAAGTATGCACAGATTTAAGTATATATAAGGTCTGACAATTAAGTTCATGAATTTGTCCTAGAAAAAATGCTACAAACTTCATTGCTCATCACTATGGCAACTTGGAAGTACTCCCCGTGGCCTTCAATATACGGCAATGAGGTATGCAGCGCTTCTAGAACGATTTCATAAACTTAATTGCTCAACTTTGTATTCAATTTATATCAGCATAATCAGCTTAAAAAGTATTATTTTATATGTGGGATTCAGCATGAGAAACATTGTATTGAACTCTTCTCTGACAAACAATTTAGAACCAGTGGTTTTGTCCTTTGAAAACGGCGGTCTTCATTCCTAAAAAATGTTAAGACAGACAACACACTTACAAATTTCTAGAAGGAGTACTCTGAGAGGAAGATGTCCAAGTACTCACAGATACATGGTCTGAAGAACAACCAGAATGATACGGGAGACATGGTTTTAACTTCCCTTTCATGCCCTTACCACGTGACTAATTGTGGTGGGTGCTTAGTTTTCTGGAAAAGGAAAATAATAATTCATACTGAAATTTTTATGCTGATTGATACAGCTATTTTCTGTGTAGCTTTTTCTTGCAAGCACACCAATTTGAAACAGGAAAAAAGTTAATGACTCCTATGTTCTTCAAGGGGCAGGTATTTTTATGGCTAGACTCAGTTTTAGGTTTTAGGCAGGGTTTGCATGTACACATCCCCCTTGGTCAGGTCTGTAAGAACAATCTTTCTGCGCTCCATTGACTGGCACTTGTTGCATTAGCTAATTGTTATAAATGGATCACACTGATTATTTTGACAGAGAATGTATTACAACAATCTTTTGAAGACTGTATAGGACAGTATAAATAAGATACTGCAGCAAGTATGATGGCTGGATATACATTTGAAATATCACTCGTACATGGGGCCTTATTTATATTATGTTATATTCAATATGTCAAGAACATGCCTTGGCCAGGCACAGTGGTTCATTCCTGTAGTCTTAACACTCTGGAGGTAGAGGGGAGAGAATCACTGGATGTTAGGAGTTTGAGACTAGCCTGAGCAAGAGCAAGATCCCATCTTTACCCCAAATAGAAAACATTAGTTGGTGTGGTGGTGTGTGCCTGGAGTCCCAGCTACTCAGGAGGCTGAGGCAGGAGGATCACTTGAGTCTAGGATTGGGCCACTGCACTCCAGCCTGGGGTAGGGGAGACGGGGGAAGGAAGGAAGGGAGGGAGGAAGGAAAAGAGGGAGGGAGAGAAGGAGGGAGGAAGAAAAAAAGAAAAGAGAGAGAATGGTAAAAAATAAGGCAGGAAGAAAGAGGAATGTGTATAATCTAAGTATGTATACATAGGATTCATAATCACTCAAATATAGATTGTTACAGATTACAATGTAGATTTATTCCATTGAAAAATAATGAAGTATGAAAAGTCCCTAAATAGCTTAAAGGAAAGAATGAAATCTTGCCTTTAGGGTGTCTTCAAAGAGGGTATCTGTGTGACACCTCTGGACATTCTGACCAGGATCCTGCTAAAGTGATAGTACATTCAGCCCCCTCAAAATTAAAGTCTGAAAATTAATATCCTCAAATTGATCTTTAGTGGCTAGATGAATTACACCCTCCACAACTGTATCAGGAGTAAGAAACATGTCTTAGTTAGAGTTACTCATTGTAAACATATATATATCCCCAAGATGCCAGCGCTTGTTATGCCACTGTGGCTCAAACAATTTGAATTTCTTTCATTTTATATTTTCTTTTTTGGCCAACATGGTAGAACTTCTTGATGATATAAGATAAACAACAATAATATCAATATTGCCTCCTCCGCCCGTCTTTCACCCGCATGGTCTTATTTTGTTTTGTTGCATAAATTTAAACAGGTTAATAAAAATTAGACTCCACAATATACTTCAAAACAAATATATAATTTTTATTCTTGACTATTGGGAAATTTAACACACATGCCCGTCAGAGCTGTGTCTGTGTCCCAACCGACTCAGCTGTCTGGATGTGGACCCCTACCGCTTTCTGGTTCTGGGTATGTCTCCTTCAGGTCTCAGTGCTGAAGCATCTTAGAAGTCACAGTAGGAGTAGGAGCCAGGGTCTCAGCAGCAATCTCAGCAGCGGTCTTAGTAGCGGAGCCCCGATCAGGCGTCCTCCGAGCAAGGACTGGAGCCAAAGGAGGAGCCTCCCAGGAGCCTCAACTAGCTTCTCCTGTGACTATTTAGACAAGTGATACACCCAGGTGTGGAGACTGCTCTGGAATAATATCAGTGTTCTCCTCTCGTGCTCTTACCTGCTCTCGTGCTTGTTAACGAGTGAGCAATGATGTTAAATGATGTTAAATCCCTCCCTCCGGCAATCCCTATCACCAAGGTATTTCTCACAGATGCCTCCTGCACATGCCAGAAATGCAAACCCCTCTTCCCCCCAAAATTATCCACTTGATGTATTATTATACAATGAACACCAGTGTTACTACGACCATGGTCATGAGATTGAATATCAAAGATGCTATGTCTTATGCCCACCTCCCAATCCTATGTCCCCTCCTTCTCCCAATGGTAATCACTCTCCCGTCTTTTATGGTAATCACATTCTTCCTTTTCTATTTACAACTTGTTTTTGGAAGAGTTTCGACCCTAAACTTTGACTTGGCCAAAGTGTGTAGTGTTTATAAATGGTACAGCAGTGTAATGCACGTGGCTGCGGCCCATCTATGTGGCATCTATAACTATACAATATTAATTTCACATTCTCCCATGGATGACTGTTTGGGAGGTTTCTAGTTTATGACTATTGTGAACAATTCCATTATAAAAATCCTGTCTATAGTCCCTAGTATCCGGCATATTCTACAGAGAGGAGGATTTGCTTAGGGTAGGAATCAGTTCAGCTTTAGTAAATAATGCCAGGCTGATTTCCAAGCAGCTGTCACACCATCACTGTGTGTGATCTGGAGCTTTACTCCCAGACAGTAGTTAGCATTAATGCTTTGAAAATTTTAACCATCCGTGGGCAAATGTGCATTCTTCTTATCTCTGCTGAGATGGTTATATTTTCATGTTTATGAGCTATTTAGAATCCCTTTATACGAAACGCCCTTTCAATTCTCCCCTCTCTTTCTACCCACTGGGAAATCAGCATTTTAATTTTTTTCCTTATTGGCTTGTAATTCTTTCTAAAATCTGGATACAAGCTCTTTGTCGGTTATAGCATTACTGATTTTTTTCCCCGAAATATGGCTTGCCTTTCACTCTCTCAATGTTGTTTTAAAAATTCTAAATGTAGCCAAGTTGATAAGGTTTTTCCTTGTTAGTGTGCTTTGTGTCCCACTGAGAAATCATTCTCTAGGGCAATGACATAATATTTGCTGCTTACATGATCTTCTAAATGCTTTATTCTCATGTTTTGAAAACATTTTGGTCTTTAATGTGCTTGGAACTTATTTTTGTGCAAGTGATGTGAAGCTGAGTCCAAATCAATTTTTTCCTAGATGGATGTCCAGATGTCCAGCGGTGAGTTTTGAAGAGCCTCCTTGTTCTTTTCACCCCGCTCAGCTGGGCCGCCTTCTCTCTGAATCAGGTGTTCTCACGCCTGAGAGTTCTCACCGGGATTCTAAATCTGTCCTTACATAATTACCTCACATAATTACATACATAATTACCTTATCCTTATAATGAGTCTTAGTATGTGATAGAGGGAGTATCTCACTTGATGGTTTTTAAGACAGCTTACATTTTTGTACTTGTGTGTATATTTTTATATAAACTTTAGAATCAACTTCCCAGGTTCTACCAAAAAAGTCAAAGAAAATTACAAGTAAAACTTGTTTCAGTTGAAACTGCTCTAACATCTTTATAATGCTGCGACTTCTGATCCATAAATATGGTGTAATCACATTTTTTTTCGTTCCTCAATTTTATCAAACATTTAATTTCCTTCTGTATAGGGTTATAACCGATTTTGGGGGATAATATTCTGAGATCTGTGATTTTTATTTTATAGCAAAATGACACTTTAAAAACTTTTAACTTCTATATCTTTGTTGCTAGAATGTGTAGAAGCAATTTTAGTTTTTTACTAATGATTTTATATGTAGCAAGCATATTAATTCTACATATTAGAATTTTTTTGTTTTAAATAATTAATGTGTAGATGCTCTTGGATGTTCTGCATCAAGAAACATGTGATAGAAGCTTTTAATTTTGCTTTTCAATGTCATTTCTTATAATTTGCACTAAGAAAAATAATAAATAATTTGATAGAATAAATGATAATCATCTTTTCTTGCTCCTAATCTTGGGGAAAGCTTTCAAAATGTCACCATAAGATTTGTATTAAAATTTTTTTTGTATTGGAATAAAGTGTCTCATGTATGCCTGATTTGCAATTTTTTTAATATTATCATCTTTTGCATTTTAGCAAATGCTTCTTATGCATCCATTCAGATGATCTTTTCTCTCCTCTAATATATTAACATGGTTATTTGTTTGAATGTTAAATCGACACTATATTTTTGGGGAGTGGGTATGGTGGACAAGTTTGCTGATGTAACTATTTTGTTTTTATGTTATAAAATTTGCAAATATTTCATTTAGGAATTTTGCATCTGTGATGTATGAGTGAGATTGATCTGTAAATTTTATTTCTTAAACTTGTCACATATTTAAATATTCGCATAAAGAGTTCCTTATCCTAATAAACAATTTTACAGCGTTCTCATTGTTTCTTTACTTCGTAAGAGTTCCTTCAATATTAGGTTCATTTGTGTCTTAAATTCACTAATGAAGCCTAGAGATTCACTGAAGAAAGTTTTTTTAATGCAAGTTTACTCCTCTTCAAAGTTACATATTAGGTATTTTATTTTTCCCTTAATTTTCTCAGTTTTAGTCTCTTTTTCTACAATGAAATACAATATCATTAAGTTTTTAATTTAGTAGCATAGCAACGTTGATACTACAGAGTCGTGCACCCCATAATGACTCTTCATGTGATGATGGACCACCTCTGAGTTGATGATACTGTATTTTTACTGTACCTTTTTCCGTGTTTAGATAAGTTGAGATACACAAATATCATTGTGTTACAACTGCCAAAAGTACTCAGTGTGCTGACACGCTCGCAGGCTTGTAGGTGAGGAGCCTTGGGCTATAGGAGGTAGCCCAGGTGGGCATCAGGCTTTAGTCTGTGTGAGGACACACTGTGATGTTCTCACAGTGACAAAATGGCCTGAAGATGTACTTCTCAGAACAGGTTTCTGTGATTACACTTCTTCAGGCTCTTTGGTGATACTTCCTTTTAGTTTCTCTCCTTGTTACATATGCACAGATGTAACAAGACTGTGTCATTGTTCGATATATTTAGAACAAGAAAAAATATTATGTGTGTTGAATTTCTATCTCCAAAAGAATATACCTATTTTAATTAATTGCTTTATTTATTAATTTCAAAATATTTGGGGGTCCAAATGGTTTTGTTTACGTGGATCACTTTTGTAATGCTTGACTCACAGGTGTAGGTGTGTCCATCAGCCAGACAGTGTTCTCTGTACTTGATAGGGAGATATCAACCCCTGTCCCCACAGGCCCCCATGCCCGGTTTGATTTCCACTGTGTGATCCTTCCCGCCGTGTACAGGGTGCTCCTCAGTTAGTTTTACCTACGTAGTGAGCACATGTGGTTCTTTTTCTAGTTAAGTTCAAATTGTTGCAAAAGGCATTAGTTCACACTTTTTATGGTTGAGGAGTACTTCATGGGATACATATGCTACGTTTGGTTAATACACTCATGAACTGATGGGCACTTGGCCTGATCCCACCTTTGCAATGGAGAAGGGTGCTGCAGTAAACATTCTGTGCAGGTGTCTTTTTGAGGAAACAACTTATTCCTCTGTGTAGATACCCAGTAGTGGGACTGCCAGCAGGTCTACTTTTAGTTCTCTGGAGTTGGACTAATTTGCAGATTCCCCGACAGCACTTTCAGTGCTTCCACACCAGCTTCCACTGTTTTTTTTTTAACTTTTTAAATGATGACATTCTGACATTCTCTGGTGTCAAGTAATTCTCCTGCCTCAGCCTCTGGAGTGTCTTGGCATATAGGTATGGTCCACCACCATGTTTTACTTTTTGTAGAGACAGAGTCTCACTCTTGCTCAGGCTTATCTTGAACACTTGGTCTCCAGGGATCCTCCCACCTCAGCCTCCCAGATGGAAGAATTACATGCGTACCCTACTGTGCCTGGTCTGAACTTATCTTTAAGGCACAAAGACTTTGGCTTTCTTGTTTATCCAGTTTTTTTTTCATAAATCCAGGATGCATCTGAGATCTCTAACCTTGTTTGTGGTGATAATTATAAAGCATACTTGGAGTAAGGGCAAAGGTCAAAATGATTTGGGTTAAGAAAGCATAACATAGCATGGACCGTAAATATATCAATTAAATCCTTAGGTAAATAGGTAGTTCAGTAACATCTATATACATTGTAACTAACCCAGACTTGTCCTCTATGCCGATTATCTCATTGGTGATTTATGAAATAAAAGATGTGAATTTTGAAGCTTACGATTAGCCATTAAAGTTGAATAAATTAAATCTCTGATTATAACAAGAGTTGTTCCCTGGAGACAGGTGATGATGTTGCTCAGCATAATTAAAGGTTAATGTTAATCAAACTTGAGGAATTTTGTGATTCTAATTTGGGGCGACTAAGCAAGTTTCATTTTCATTCATTCACTATACTCATTTCTGCAGTGAGAGATACATTTCAGAGAATATTTACATATACACATACAGAAAAATTAAACATATTTGAGAATTGTAAACACTGTCAATTCACTAAGCTCAGTTGTATGACAGGTGACAAAGTGACACTTCCAAAAAGTTGTACTTTTAGGCCTAATCATACTTGAAGAAATTCTTCTCCTTCATGGTAAAAACAAGAATGGTGGTCTGCCACAGCCAGCCCTCCCTTTCTGCCCAGCCCTGTTCTAAGTATTTTACATCCATTAATTCAACTGAGTCTCACAACTGTGAAGGAACGTTACCATTAACTTAGGGTGACCTGATTTTAACATTGGTAAAGCGGGACAACATGGCCAGGGGGCAGAGTGGGGTGGAGTGGGGTGGGGACAGGGGTGGGGCGGGGCCTGACAACAATACAAACTTTGATAAGCATTCTCGATATTCACCTCTCAACAATTATTTGTTATTATTATAGTTTAACATTATAAAATTAACAAAAATAATATAAAACTCATATCCTGGGGAAATAGCCACATGGCAGCCGAAATCGTATATTCCCTTCCTGTTCTCCTGCCCGTTCATGCATTCTTTCCAAAAATCTGGACTTTTTAAAAATGCCGTGGGATGCAGGACAAATTGTTATAAAGCAGGACTGTCCCGCCAAAAGCGGAACGTTTGGTCACCCTACATTAACTCTACTTAACAGAGTGTGGAAAGGAGTGGGAATTTGAAATCATTTATCCAAATCACAAAATGTGAAATTAGTGGGACAGAGATTCAAATCCAGGCAGGTGGCTTTTGTCCGTTCTTGCCAGCCGCAGACCACTGTGCAAGACTCTGCCCTGCCCCCCCCCCAAGTCCTATCCTCAGTGCTTTCCCAGGACACTTCATGCCTCTCCCATGTCACTTGCATGACCCACCCACCATCATCGCTGCTACCAGATTGCCTGTTACCTCCTGCAAGTGACAAAGGTCCTGAATTTTTAAGTTTTTTTTATAAATTTAAAGGAAATTTAAATATACAAGCAATGAGATGCTAAACGTCCTTGTCCCTACCCCATTTGCCACTTTTGCTTCTAAGATATTTATGAAATAAAATTCAATATTCAGATAAATGAAATTCTTTATTTTCAATTTCCCAGGCCCATTCTCTGACTTGCTCCCCTAGAAACAAACACTGCAGCGAGTTTTGTTTTTATCCAAACAAAGTGAGTTTTTCAATTTTAGCGAGTTTTGTATCGCTACTTTTGTCATCTAATATTATATTTATTTTTTCTTCAAATTAAACTATACATAAAGCACACAAATGTTATCTGTGCAGCTGGATGAGTTTTTGCCAAATGAACAGGCAGGTAGAACCCAGACAGATCAGGATATGAACATTAGCAGTGCAGGAAAGCTTGTCTGGAGTCAAATCCAGTCATGACTCTCCGGATTTAATCACTGCCTTCTATCACCATAGATTAAATTTACTATTTTAACTTTAAATAAATGGAGCATGAAATAGAAACTCTTACTCAGTTTTCCTTCACTTAGCACCGTGTCCCAGAGCTTCCTCTCTTTTCTTTGTCTAGAGCTACAGTTCTTTCACTCTCGTTAATCAACAGTATTTCATATGAAAGTATTGGAATTTATTGATCCAGTCTCTGGCTGGTGATATTTGGGTTATTTTCAGTTTTCCCCTCCTGGTGGGTATATCAATTGGCATAAGCACTTTGGAAACTCCTGGGCTGTGATGTAATCTACTAATCTGCTAAATTGAGATATGTAGTACTCCCTACATCAGCAATTTCATTTCCAGACGAATACCCAACAGAAATGTGTACACATGAGAACCAGAAGTATATGAATGAGCCAACAATATAGTTGTCAGTTCTAACCTGTGGATATACAGCTATCCTGCATTCACATTAACTGTTTTAGGTAATTTTATTTTATGAATACTAAGATGTTTTTGTTACTGTGAACAATACTGCAATGTCTCAGGATACACTTGCGTAGACTTTCTCTAGGGTATACATCTACCCAGAGGCCAGATTGCTTATTTCTTTTTTTTAGAACCAACATATTTGAAATATTACTGCATATTTACCAAATCATTATGGAGAACAGTTTTTTTTTTCAGATTTGTTTTCACCAGACACTGTCACAATTTTTACATTCTGTGTGTTTGTAATGATGTATTTCAATGATGCACTAGAAATTATCAGGATTATTGCTTATGAATATAAAATATTTTGCGAGTGCACTTGACCTTTTTTGCTTTTATTTATGTTTCCCTAATTAATAGTGAAGCTAGAAAACTTCTCATACTGTGTGTCTCTGTGTGTGTGTGTGTGTGTGTGTGTGTGTGCGTGTGTGTGCATGTCAGCAGCATCTGGTAGACCTCTGTGAGGGATTACTTAACACATATCTCAGTTGGGTTGTTTTCTCTCGGATGTGAAGAAGTTCTTCATCTATCTTGTGTTTAAGTCTTGTGTTGTTATATGTATTATAGAAATACTTTCTATGACAGTCTTGCCTTTATCCCAGGCCTGTAGTGTCTTTTATAAGGAGAAAGCTTTTGTCATCATAATTTCCTACATTTCAACTACATTTTTCATTTATGAGATTTACTTTGGTATCGTCACTAACCATCCTTTTATATCCCAACAGCATGGAAAGTTATCTTGCATTATTTGTCATAGTTTTAAAGTCTTGTTCCCCACATTTATGTCCTTATTTACAAAAGGTATAGTGTAGGAATTTTTTAGTTTAGAATGTCATTTGTTCTAATAACATTTACAAATATTAAACAGTCCCTTTTGTGCTACTAGACTCATATGGTAATTTTGGTCACATACCAAGATAGTACATCTCCTATATAACTGGAAAATGGAAAACGCTGGTGAGAAGTTTTGCTGTGAAATGGAGCAAAGGCATGGACAATACCTCAGATTGAAGTATAGAACCAAGTCAAGTCTACTTTAGCTCTAAAACACTATGACCATTACAACTTCTCCACAGCCACAATGCCTGAAATCTAAGACGAATCTCCATCATCAGGATGCCCACATGGTCACTGGCTGCCTCACTCGCTGGTCTTCTACTGGGGACGTTGACTTGCCTTCTCATTCCTACCTCTATATTCTATTGCACTTAAATGGTAATATATTTTATCACATAATAATGTAATAAGTATAACGTGAAAACCAAGGTTGGTTGGTTCAGCTGCCATGGATCCAGATTCTTTCTTTACTGTTGTTCTGAAATCTACAGACTGGTGTCACTTTATGGTTGGTTTCCCTGGAGGTGACAAGACACTATCTGTTGTGATCAGGTGTGAACTCCCAAGAGAAGGAGAAAATCTACTCTTCACCCAGTAGGTAGAACAACTTTCAATCATTTTAAATATTAGTTGTTCTTAAACAGGATGATTACTCCCACAACCCACAGGGCATATTTAGAAGTGCTTTGGGACATTTTGGCTGCCATAACTGAGGACGATGTTATTGGCTTCTGGTGGACAGAGGCCAGGTCTTACCAAAAATCTTACAATGCAGAGAACAGCTCCCTACAAAAAAGAATTATCTGACTCAAAATGATGTGCTGACGTTGAGAAACCAGATTTATAAATCGCGTCGGTTTCTCTGTGGGGAGCTCTGCAGTGTTTCCCACTGTTCATCAAATCATCGTTACCTGCAAGACGCTGTAGGGTCTGGTCTTTACTGGAGTCTCCACCTTCTTTCTACATCAGTCTCTACTTGGCTCAGAATTTCAAGACCCAATGCTTCTTAAAATTTCCTGCCCAGAGACTTCTTCCCCAACAATGCTGTGCATTTCCACTATTCTACATTTCAGTTCCCTGCTGATTTCCTTCATAGCAAATCATCACAACTTGTAACTACATAATTAAACACGTGTGACTTATGTATTTTTCTACGTTAGTCCACATATAGCTATATTTAGAGGTTCTGAAGTATGTTTTCTTTTTATCATAATAGAGAAATTTTACTAAAGCTAAAACGTAGTAGCTCCATGATAAACTTATTCTAACACATGAGTACACAGAAGCACACACAGTCACATGCATTTATTTACATATGCACATACATGAAAACAAGGTCATAAATATGCACATGTCATTTCTGAACAGTGAGATTATTAGCAACATTTTTTGCTTACAAGTATTTTCTGATTTTTCTATCACAATGGTAAGGAAAACAATATTATAAAAAGATAAGAGAACATTTTTCCAAAATATATAGATATGTATGTTAAAATTATGATGCATAGTAACTTTTTATATTTAAGAAGCTCCACATACCCCCTGATATCTTGTTGGAATTATTCCCACATGCCTATCTAAGCCAGCTGACGATAGATACATTTGTGGTTGTTCAGAACTCAGTGGAATGGTTTCTACTTTGGCAATGAGAAGCCTGTTGTTTTCATAAAATTATCTTTAAGTATTTGTTAGAACACATTTTACAACAATAACATAATTCATTTTTATAATTAATGTTATACATATTTTATATTTATCTTTTGAAATCATAAATAAGAACACATGTTTATATTTATATAATTCAATTTTATCTCTAAGATTTTCCAGCACTTTAGGATCAGTTTAAAACTGAGTTTAGAAAATTCAATGTTTACTTTTATCAAGTAAATAAAATTAGCACAAAATATGAGACACTATGGACCTAGCTTATAATTCTTTCCATACCAGCTCCAGTCTCTGTTTGCTCTCCACATCACGCCTCCCTGACAATGTGTGGGCTACTCTCACTTGTACTCGGTTCTGCTCAATCTGAGTCTCAGAGCCAATGTACATAGTTTTGTAAAGATCTCTTTGCTCTTTAAAACATTTGGACTTTTTCCTTTTTGGCCTCCACAGTCCTTCACACTATACACCACAAAATATTCACTGGGAAAAATTCCCTGTCTTGACTGACATGACACTTAATTTTTTTATAATTCACAAAGCACAGAAAAGAAAACCATTATGGAGCATAGCATTAAGGTATGTGGTATCTCATACAAAAATTCTGCGTATAGGCAAGACAAGACGTGGTGGTGCCCTCCTGGGGTCCCTGCACTCTGGGAGGCTGAGGCAGGTGTAGTTCTTGAGCTTAAGAGTTCTAGATCAGCTTGAGTGAGAGTGAGACCCCGTCTCCACCAAAAATAGAAAAATTATTCAGGCATCATGGTGAGCATCTGTAGTCTCAGCTCTTTGGGAGGCTGAGGCAGGAGGATCACTGGAGCCCAGGAGTTTGAGGTTGCTGTGAGCTATGACACCATGACACTCTAGCTCTAGCCCAGGTGACAGAGTGAGACTCTGTCTCAAAAAAAATAACATAAAATAAAATAAAGATGTTAGGTACAGATGTGCTTCAACATTCAGATGTGTTCTATATATGGGAAACACAGCGCCACGTGTGCTCTGTCACACCCAGCGGGGTCTAGCACAGCACATTTACAAACACATTAATTTCTCCAATAAAAGAAATAAACATTTGCACTGATTGAAAGAAATACATACAGACCAGATATAAAATCAGTCCAAGTCAGACTGTTCTGTCAAATGACTTAAGGTCAGGTTAGAGTTTTTTACAAAAGAAACTACAAAGAAACTTTCAAATCGGTATTTCTGGAATTGCAGAGAAAGTGTTGTTAAGCTTACCTAACGTTCACTGATCAATTATTATGTGCTGGGCAAGTGCCTTACGAGTTGTAACAATGGAGGGAATAGTCGGCACAGCTTGAAAGGTCACCCAGCTGGAGGTCAGGTAGCTAGAAAGGGATGGAGCAGGGATTTGGACCGAGGCATTTTGACCTGTTGCTTCTGCACAATTCACTCAGCCAGTTGTCTTAGCTTGCACGCAGGACATGAAGGAAGGACAGCTTGGAAGGGAGACCAAAGAGATAGGATGCAGACCGACTTAAAGGCAGGGGACGCAGCAGAAATCACAAAGCTACTGGTCACCCACAAGGAGATTTTTTAAATCTGTGGATTATCAGTTCTTTTCTGACTATTCTTATTTGTTATGTGCAGTGAAAACATTTCCTGGAAGATATATCTGCAGAGCAAATAAATAAGCAAGCAGGTTTTAACCGTTCATCCTTATTATTCTTGAATGAACTACACTTATGATTCTTAAATCCTAATCCTTCCATGCCCAGAGGAAGCAGTTTACATCAGCTTCGTGGAACTAAAGCTTCCTAGTCTCCAAGAAAAGAGCTGAATGCCCTTGAATAGCCAGTGCACTTTGTCAAGTATGTAAGGCAGCCTGGGAGGCTCATGACGCCGGCACTCCTCGGGGGTATTTTTCTACCCTGAAAAGCCATCTCAGCCTCTAGGAGTGAGAGGCCGCTGCTAATCCCACGCTGCTTATAAAGAGATGCAGGAACAATCCATGCTGCCCCCGGAAAACTGTCTACCACCTTTCCCGTAGCTCAGAGAGACAGATGGATTGCTTCTCAGACAGAAAGATGCAGGACCCAGACAGAGGGGATGCGGGCTCGTCCCCCTAGGGCTGACCTTATGGAGCTGGGAGACTACACTGTGTCACTGCTGAGTCACTGCTCCGTCACTGCTCCGTCACTGCTCCATCACTGCTGCGTCACTGCTGCGTCACTGCTCTATCACTGCTCCGTCACTGCTGTGTCACTGCTGCATCACTGCTGCGTCACTGCTCAGTCACTGCTCTGTCACTGCTCCATCACTGCTGCGTCACTGCTCCATCACTGCTCAGTCACTGCTGTGTCACTGATCAGTCACTGCTCAGTCACTGCTGCGTCACTGCTCCATCACTGCTGCGTCACTGCTCCATCACTGCTCAGTAACTGCTCCGTCACTGCTGCGTCACTGCTGCATCACTGCTCAGTAACTGCTCCATCACTGCTGCGTCACTGCTCCATCACTGCTCAGTAACTGCTCTGTCACTGCTGCGTCACTGCTCCATCACTGCTCAGTAACTGCTCCGTCACTGCTCCATCGCTGCTGTGTCACTGCTGCATCACTGCTCAGTAACTGCTCCATCACTGCTGCATCACTGCTCAGTCACTGCTGCGTCACTGCTCCATCACTGCTGCATTACTGCTCTGTCACTGCTCAGTAACTGCTCCATCACTGCTCCATCACTGCTCCGTCACTGCTGCATCACTGCTCAGTCACTGCTGCGTCACTGCTCCATCACTGCTGCGTCACTGCTCAGTAACTGCTCCGTCACTGCTCCATCACTGCTCCGTCACTGCTGCGTCACTGCTGCATCACTGCTCAGTCACTGCTGCGTCACCGCTCACTGCTGCGTCACTGCTCCATCACTGCTCTATCACTGCTGCGTCACTGCTGCGTCACTGCTCAGTCACTGCTCCATCACTGCTCCATCACTGCTGCATTACTGCTCTGTCACTGCTCAGTAACTGCTCCATCACTGCTGCATTACTGCTCCGTCACTGCTCAGTCACTGCTCTGTCACTGCTCCATCACTGTGCATCACTGCTGAGTCACTGCTCCATCACTGCTCCATCACTGCTGCATTACTGCTCTGTTACTGCTCAGTAACTGCTCCATCACTGCTCCGTCACTGCTGCGTCACTGCTCAGTCACTGCTCTGTCACTGCTCTTCTCTGGCCATGACTTTCTTGGCATCAGAGTGGGAAACTTAGACGGGGGCACCTTTTGGGGTTTTGTTGTTGTTGTTGTTTTCATAGTTTTCATCCTAATCATTTAACTGTACTATCTTCATATCATAACTATTGTAACTACTGAAGATGTCAAAAATCCAGGTCCTTTCACGATCAGGGATCTGGCATTTTATCTATTGACATAACAAGTATTGGCTGGATGGCTACTTAGGGGCAATGCTGGGGCTACAACACACAGGCAAAGTCGGCAGAAATCTCGTCCTCGTGGGTGCTACAGATGATTAGGTAGATAATGACAACACGGGGTAATCTGGCAGTGCTGACTTCTGTGGGAGTGACGGGGAGGCACCCAATAGGATCAGAGCAAGGTTTTGTAACAGTGAAAAGATTATTTAAAACCCAAAGTGGCTTTAGTCACCACTGTCTTCTTTTTGAAGCAGGATAGTTCACAGCATTAGAAAATTAAATCACTTCAGTACCTGATTCTCATCTATATTGCAACAGAGATTGATAAGTAAGGGATCAAGGAGGGGAAAAAATCTGTGCTAGCAAAGACTGACGTCTGGAGCAGACAGTGCTTTACTTTAGCCGCCGAGGGCAACCTGGGTCGTGGACGTTAAATGTTCTGCATAACAAGG
The DNA here is from genome assembly GCA_963575145.1 of Galago senegalensis. Lineage (NCBI taxonomy): Eukaryota > Metazoa > Chordata > Mammalia > Primates > Galagidae > Galago > Galago senegalensis. The sequence goes on along the minus strand of CAUYTI010111841.1, from coordinate 4,895 downwards.
TGAAGGGCATGGAAATGTTGGAATTTTGCAGCAGAAAGATTCTTGCACAACTTGGAAAATGAGAAACCATGACTTTTGAGAAAAGATGATCAAATATTAAAGATTAACATTTTTAATATCTTTAAAGCTTGAGCCTTACTTCAAACCTTTTAATGAAGTCTGCTCTAGCCACACAAAGGGATGCAAATGAAGTTGTCATGGGGGGCTATGGTCTGACATGTGCCCTGACCTCCACGTGTTGGCACCTCGAGGTCAGCAGTGCTGGGAGGTGGGGCTGTCTGGCAGGTCCCACCAGGGCATTAGCATCATTATGAAAAGGGCTTGAGTCTTCTCTGTTTTACTCTCTGCCATGCCATGCGAGGCCAGAGTTCAGTCTCTCTTGCTCTTCTGCTTCCTGCCACAGGACCCAGTACAAAAACCCTCACTAGACATGAGCCTCTGGATTGGGTACTTCTCTGAACTGTGATAAACACGTTTCTGCTCCTTGTGAGTCCCCAGTGTCAGATACTCCGTTGTAGTAGTACAAGACGGACTAGGGCATGGGGGAAATCAAAGAAAAGAAACTGGCCCAGAAATTCGGGGTGGGCAAGGATGAGAAAGTGAGAAACAGTAGTAGGAGTTGAAAAATGATGGAAATCAGGAGTTCAGCCGGGGGGACAGTGGTTTGGAGTCAGAAGGGACCAGGCAGGTCAGGCAGATTTACAGGAGCTGCCCGCGAGTGTGGGATAGGAACTTGGACTAATGTAATTTAAATCTCTCAAAGCACAGAAAGCCCAGCTGGTGTCAGAGTTAACGGTTATTGAGAAAAGGAAAGACAGATAAATTTTCCGGAAGGCACAGGATCCCAGTAGAGACGGGACAGCCTAACGCTCATCATTCTTATTTCTATTCTAAAATGATTCATAGAGTAAGAGGAAATAACTGTGTGCGCAGAAAAACATCCAAAGAAAAAACTAGGTTTTTTTTTTTTTGCTATTCTCTAAAGTTGTAAGTATCATATTGTTAAACTGAATTCGTATTTATTATATGTTGTTTCACATTACATTTCTTTTCTGCTAGTCTGTGTTGTAGAACTGTTTTTTTTTTTCACTCACAGGGCAAAAGATCATATAAATGAAGTCATGTGTTGGTAGAGGCTGTGGCAAGCTGAACCAAGATGGTTTGGTTTGATGTCGCCTTACCCTAAAGTCCCAGGTAGAGCTAAGGTGCTCACACTTCTCTCACGGTCATGTTCCTTATGGAATAAGTGGTCCGGGAGGCACAGGCCCCATGTCCATATTACCTCCCAACTATAATCCCTCAATTCTCAGCACAGCATCTGCCACATTCTAGAATGTTTTTGTTTAATGTATGCACAAAAGTAAGATAAGTATTTATATAGTAACGGATATGAACTCTGACACATGTCATCATGGTTTGGTTTTACTATAAGGATGTCCTCAACTTGAGATCATTTCTATCTTTTATAGTAATAAGGTTACATCAATATAGTTAATATTCATTATTTACTACATAGATTTCCTAATAGATTGTGAAGGAGTGAGGCTGGGTGCTAGAGTCAGCCAGGATCAGAAACTTGAACAAGTTCATGGGCCTTGCTGGTGCAGCAACCAGTGTACGTGTTTTCTGAGCAAGTGACCTCAGTATCCCTGGGTCAAAATGTTTTGAACTATAAATCCATCTGAGTGGCAAATGGAGATATGCAGTGATTATGTTTTGCAAAATGTTGGTTCATCTGTTGTACATCGACTTCTTTGAAATTGATTCTACTGTTTCAGACTCCAAAATTACACTGCATTTGAACTTCCACATCAAGGTTGAAACCTTCAGTCTCTTCACACCTCGTTATCAGGAGAATTTTCTAGTGGTTAGTATACACCTTAAAACTGAGGTGACTGTGAGGGGCGTCAGCTTGCTAGTTTTATCTTAAATGACTTAAACATCACAGCGATTGGTTCCTATTTCACTCTCTAAAAACATATTTGTCCCAAAGGTCCAAATGTGCATTAACAACATTTACAGATACAAATGATTAAATCATTGCTGGTTTGCGAACGTTCTGCCAGACATCTGTGTGTTGCAATTTGTCTGTTCACGGCAGAGAACCTTCATACGTGTCTTCTCGCCTCTTCCTCTCCCAGTAGAATGGGTTATAAAGCACCGTAGCACCAAGTAAGACCATAATGGAAGGGCATTTTGACATTTTAAAATGTGTTTTGACAGATCAGGTAGTTCTTTTGAAGTGAACTTGTGAAACCTATGAATTTTTTATGGCGAACCGCACGCAACATGGTCTGACTACTAAAGATAAACATACTTGTAGAAAAATCACTAGGTTGATGGAACAGACACAGAAAAATAAAACTCAGAGGTATTTGTAACCAGTTCAGAACACTTCAGATCCCTCTCAGTGTCACGGGAGCAGGACACAAACATGATGAAAATACTTAGGAAGCGCAGAATGACCTGGACAGTAAAACCGTAAACAATCTATTTGGGCCCCCCTCTTAGTACCAACCACATTGCACAGCCACGTGGATCAAGGAGACAAAAATGTTGCCAAATAGCTGGTCTGCTTTCATATTTGGTACTGGATAGACATAAGCTGTGTGCATAGATAATGAAGTGAATATGTGGATATGGAGAAAGTCTTAAAAATTGCAAATGATGTGAACAGAGCGCGTCGTGCTTCTGAGGAAACTGGGAAGATTGTTTCCTTGATTCCCTTCTCCTCCAGCTGCTGGTATTTTTTGGAGGATGGTTGAAAGACATGAAGCACAAACTCTTTTTTTCTCCATTTATTCTGTCTTTTTTTCTGTTTCCAGACTAAGTTCCCACAGCAATCCATGGTAGCTTCTCAACTGTTTTCAATCAAGACTTGTTTTATCTCATCCACAGGGAGAGCAGAGAAGTGAATCTGAGATTCTGATCGAACTGACAAGCATCTGAGACCTGCAGAAAAACAGCTGTTTTCCAGAATACCACAGAGGAAAACAAATAAACAAAACAACCAGATTCTTTCTCATCTACTGTTAAGCCTCACAATCTCCCTGCAGGTTTTTTAGAGGATAATTTTTTTTTCCAATCAGATTTTCTTTAAGAGCAAAAATCTTATTTTCTTGCCTGAGATTAGGAGTTCCATAAATGTTAAATGAACAGAGGGTGAGGAGGTAAGTGAATGGATAGAAGAATGGAAGGATGGATGGAAGGATGGTGGGTAGAGGGCTGGCCGGAAGGGAGGGTGGGTCTGCGTCTGGAGAGGGGGCTTCTCAGGTATTAACTGAATTGCAGTTTCTTCACAGCACTGTGAAGCTGATCTGACTGTTTTCTTTTGCCTCAGTTGCCCTCAGCAGAGTAATTATATTCCCTCTTTTCTTTTCTTGGCACATATTAACAAATGCAACCCAGCAATGCTACTGTCAAACCCAAAGCTTCATCACAGCTTCAGTTACCCCTGGCTATGTAACAAAGCACTTCAAAACAAGGGTTTAAACAATTTGTTATTATTTCTTCAGATTGTTGAGTGGGGCGTGGCTTGGGCTTGACTGCTCCTGGAGCAAACATCAGAATCCCACTTTGACTAGCAAGGAGGCAGCATGAGACCGTGAACAGGTGTTCTCTGTTCACTCCCCAGCTCTTAAAAGAGTCCAGGTGTGCAATAGACGAATCAATGCAGCAAGACCCATGTTGGGGAAATCTGACTTCTCCCCTCATTTTCCTAACATCTACTCTTCCACACTTACTAGTATTTCTTGGAGTATTGCTAATAGACATAGTGAAAAAGATGGGGGGGGGGACATTTTCCTGGAGCTTACAGTGCAATAATTCAATGTTAGGAAATGTTAGTGTACAAACAACTATACTATTTGGAATTGCTAAAAATTAAATACACCCTGTCAGTTCTTTAAAGAATACTGGGGAAGGCAGGTATTACTTCAGATAATGTGGCCAGAGAAGGTCTTAGTGGGAAGATGTTTAAGCTGGGAGATGAAACAGGAGATGGAGGCAGCCATGCAGAAAACTGGAGGCAGGTGCCTCAGACCAAAGTCAATGGAAGGATGCCAAGAAGGGGCTCAGAGCCCAAGAATGAAAAAATCCAGTGTTTTGGGGAGAGAGGTTTATGAAGGCACAGGAAACTGGAGCACAGCCAGACCATGGTCAGACTGTGCCAAGCCTATAGAATAATAGGAAATAATGGGTTTTATTCTAAATGTGATCAGAAGCCAGTTAAATCGAAGTTTTCTTTTTTCTTGAAGACTTTCTAGTTTCTTTATAATTACTCAATATTATCAATAAGCATACATGTACCGAGGCTTTGGGCTTAATTTTATATCTTCTGCTAAATTACATTTAATTTTTTTGGATTTAACTTACATTTTTGGTATTGATATATTTGAACATAGATATACAGGAATACCTGTACTATAAAAGGATAATTCCTTATTACTGATGATGCTAATGCCATGAAGGCTGTGTTGACCAGTTTGATGAAAGCATTTCAAATTGTGTGTAAAACCAGCAGATCGTACCCCATGATTGCACTAAAGTACACAGCTATGATTTAATTAAAAAATTAAATAGAAGTTTCAAGTGGGAATGGTGCACACTTTTAAAATACCACTCAGGTTGCTTCATGAATGGTTTTAAAGAAGCACGAAAGGAGGTGATGAGGGGAGTCACCATACTTTCCTGGTTATAGAAGGGTGGATTGGGTAGAGGGAATGGAAATGGAAAGAAGAGAAGCCAGGCACATGTTTTTTTTTTTTAATTTTTTTTTTAATTGAATGTTAACTATGTACATTAATGCACCTCTGGGGTACAGTGTGGGGTTTTCACATGCATTCTGAAATACTTCCATCAAACTGGTCAACACAGCCTTCATGTCATTTTCTCAG
>CAUYTI010111834.1:0-54342 GCA_963575145.1 Galago senegalensis | reverse complement strand
TTTTTAAATTTGCGGGAGTGGCATGAAAGTTTGTTTTGCATAAATTAAAAGTTGAAAAGCATAATAAATGAAAATTTTTTTTTAATTTTTTTTTTTTTTTTTTTTTTTTTTTTTTTTGCAGCTTTTGGCCAGGGCTGGGTTTGAACCTGCCACCTCTGGCATGTGGGGCCAGCACCCTACTCCTTTGAGCCACAGGACTGCCGCAATGACAATTCTTTCAAGCAGCAATAATATCTGGAGATAATGCCACTGAAACAATTTATAAATAGCATATGTACTCTGGAAAAAAGGAAGCCATTCAGTGATAGAGAAACTGTGAAAGAATATGTTGCCAAATTTGTAGGATGCTTAGATCTTGACAATGTTTCAAAGTATAAAGAACTGTTTCTTTCAAGGAGAACCATAATTGGTGAGTTAGCGTTCAACTGAACAGAACTTCATGTAATACTTCAAAAGGAAAATGTGCGTTATTCAATCAGGCCAATAAATCAACTGATACTACTGACTCAGTGCAAGTTTTATTCTTCATTCAAGTAATAACAGGAGTTATAAGGATTGTTAACTGTATTTCTGCAAATGCCACATGGCGTTGTCAGTTTCATAACATGCCAAAGTTGAAAGATGAAGTATTCCATGTGGATCCTAAAGTGTGTTGGCTATTACAGGGACATATGGTAGCCAAAATTTTATCTCTGGGAGAACAGATAGTTACATTTGTCAAAAACAGAATCAGTGGGGGTGGCACCTGTGGCTCAAAGGAGTAAGGTGCCATATACTGGGGGTGTGGGTTCAAAGCTGGCCCCAGCCAGAAAACTGCAAAAAAAGAAAAAAGAACAGAATCAGTTTTGTGAATTATTAAAAGAAGTTTTCTATAGGAATGTAGCATTTTAGTATGATACCACATCAGTCAAAATGATCTGAATATTTATTTGCAAAGTGAAACTAAGACTATATATATATGGTCACAAAATTCTAACCATTTTGGGAACAAAAAGTCTATAAAACTATCTTTTTCAAAACACCTTTTCCAAAAAGAAATTTTGGATGAAGATTTTCCCTAGTTACCAAAGGTCATTGATGAATAGGATGATACACGTGAATCATTTGAAGAATACACAGCTGTTATAGACCTATTAATTGGAGAATACAAAGAAAGATTCACTAACTTTGAGAATCATGGCATCACTCAAATTAGCATTTCAGCCTCACGTAGTTGATACCTCAAAGGTGCCTGAAGAACAACTATAGATGAAATTGGTTGAACATCCACTAGATGACATTTTAAAGTTTGATACTGAGAAAGACCCAACTGAAATATGTTTATGCATATACATGTGTATATATATATGTATTATATATATATAATAATGCAGTAGAATACTGATGCCTTCCGCACCATACACCAAAGGTGCTTTCTTGCTTTTCAATCACTTTTTTTGTGAATCTACATTCTCTGACCTAACCCAAATCAAGACTTCCTTAAGGTCACAAATGACTGTCACCCGTCTAGAGGATCAGCTGAAACTGTGGACTTCCACACTGCAACCAAATATTCAAATATTTTCAAAAGCAGACACAACAAAGTCACTAAAAGATTTGTCTGTTTTAAAATTAACAAATAGATATCCTTTTTAAAAATTATCAAGTACTTAGTAGTCAGACTTTTACAAAATAATGTATATCTAACTGAAATATCTCTGATATGGCCTTAATTAATGAGGACTTCCAACATGAAAAGATCCCCCATGGCTAGTGTGGTCACAACAAAGCATGCAACTACCAAACAAAAGCTTCCCCTATAAAAATGAGAATGTATTCTTAAGCCATAACTCAATGAAATTCTTGCTCCCCTTCCCACAACAGTACACTAAGTTCTCATGATCTAATTGAATGCAGCACTGTAAATCACAAAATATGAATGCTGAGTATTTTATATATTCAATGAGTAGAGCCAAATTTTTAGTATTAGATTGTAATCTAAAACTGATTTCTCTGATGAACCAAGTGCCTATGAACTATTTTATTGATTACTGAGAGCTTCATGTGTTCCATAGGGAGCTTTGCAGGCCCCCACATCCTTCTTTATGAAAACTGTAGCCTAACTATGGAAGCATTGTTTTGGTAGGGATAAAGCTCACAGGTGTAGCTCTGAGGTAGTCCAGGATTCTCCTCACAGATAAACTTTTGATTCTTTAGCCCTTAGAGTGATGTGTAATCAAAACCTCATTGCTTTGAGTTATAGCATAAAACATTTTTCCTTCAAAATAATTAAGGCCATAAGTGTTGGGGCTCAGAAAATAGTACCCCAAGAAGACATATTTCTTAGATATCTATTCCAGAGAGGGCCCTGCCCTCCTCCTAGGAGGAAAGAGAGCAAGAAAAATACACACAGGAAGTTCTTGCTTGGTGTCCCCATCCAGTATGTTAGCATTGGGTCACTCCATCTGTCCAATCATACTTCTATGTGGCTATCTGTACTTGGTAGAACCCAAGCATAAAAATGGCTGATTCTCCTGACATTTATGCCCTTTCTCCTGTTAATCAATCTGCCTAATGACAGTGATTTTTTCCACAAATCTTTATGGGGCAAAGGGCCTTGGCCTCTACATGAGTCAGCAGGTTCAACATAAAAGAACATCAACAGAGCCACTGAAGTAATCTTTTTTTTTAAATACTGAGTTTATTTCACATGTATATTTTTGTCTCCCCACCATTTCCATCTCTGACCACCACTACTATGCCCTATCATAACATTGCATACATACTTAAAAATAAGTGAAGGGTGGAGTTCCATCTTTAAAAACTAAACAGGCATTTTGGACAACACATTCTTGGCAATGGAACCTGGACAACATTTATCAAATATGGTAGGGAAAGTTCTCACTCTGCATTATAAAAAGGACAGCCAGATATCAACTGTTACAGAAATGAAATAAGATGGAAAATTTTAACAAACTGTTGAAATGTTTTCTTAAAAAGACTTCCTCACTGCCAGGGATCTTGAATAGCCTCCTGGTCAGTCATCTGGAAGCAATTCTTTACATAATTGATGAACTTGGCTTTCATTTTGGGAAGAGACCCTCCTTTTTTATACTTGGTTGCATTTTTGCCTTAATGTCTTCTATTGAACTAGGTCATTTTGGTGTTTTAGGTGTTTTTTCCTGTGTTTTGAAGGATTCTTGACCTTTTGATCTCAGTGTTGATGGTTTTGAATCCTTTCCATTCTAGTTTGATTTTTGTGCATTCTTGGCTGGATTGTCTCACACAGATTTCTTCACTGGAGCTTTTTCTTCAGTTTCCTCATCATCAAAATCATCATCATCATCTTCTTCATCAGCAAGTTTTACTTTTGCTACCACTTCCAGGGGCAGATTGCCTTCCAGACTTACTTAAGAGTTTCACATCCTCCTCCTCTTTACCTTCTGACTCGGCATCTTCTTCCACAGCTACTAAGTGCTCCGCACTAATATGCACAGGCCCTGAACCACCTTCAACCATAAAGCCACAGGTGGTGTTATTTCAAATCCCCCAAGAGAAACCGTTGGCTGCATGGACATTTTCAAAGTTGCCAATGTTACTTTAATTGGACTCCTGTTGGCTATATGGACATTTTCAAAGTTGCCAGTGTTACTTTAATTGGACTCCCTTCATAATTTATTGCCTCTGCTTCAACAATGGGAACTCATCCTTTGCACCAGCCCCTAAACTGACTGTTTTTAAAGATAATTGGTGCTCATTTTCATCATTATCACCTTAAAGTAATAATCTTTGTCAGCCTTTAGTTCACAACCAAAAAGATAGTTCTGAGGCCTCAAGGGGCTCATGTCCATGGCCATCGCATCTCCCATGAGGTGGTGGCATGCACTTAGGTGGGCGAGAAGGCGGACAGAGATAAACGACTACTGATCCAAGGAACAGCCACGAGAACAGAATCACCCCAGGGCCACTGACATAATCTTAATTGCATTCTAAAGTGTCTCTGAATAAGTTATCTGAAAAATGAGCTTGATAACATTTTCAGAACCTACCTTCAGATAATAGTTAATGAAAACTGTCCATGGAATGTAGAAAAATCTTAAATACAAGCAAAGATTGTCACGTAGTTTATACTAAACTATTCTAATAGTCAATTTCCAAAAAGCTTCTTAAATTCATTTGTACTTAGGAAATAAAAATGAACTTTAAACAAAATCAGTTCTTCTGATTTCCATTGCAATCAGATTGCTACTATGAATTACTACATAACTTATATTAATAACTTAACATTTGTATATCACTTTGGAGTATATTTACATATATTAATTTAATAAAAATAAATAATTTCCCTGTGAATGATATATTTTCATTTTACAAGTAAAACTGAAACTCAATGTGATTAAAAATTATGCTTGGTTTAATAGTTGAGACTAGTATTTGACTGAAAGAAAAAACCCATAACACTATGTCTTAAGTCAGATAGAATTTCTTTCTTTCTTCATTCCTTATATTTATTTCTCTCTCAAATTTCAGGCTGTGATAGTGTTTTACTAGTCAGAGATGCAACCTACTCTTATTTCTTTGCAGTATATACTTTCATTCTCAAGGTCAAAGAGGGCTTCTGGGGCACCAGCAATTATGATCATGTATTAGTTACAAGGATAAAAAAGGAAAGAAGACTTGTGTTTAGAAATCACACTCTCCTTCTGCTAATAAGATTATTTAGTAACATGGCCACACCTGGCTGGAAAAAGGTCTAAGAAATATTTTCTTCTTGACAGCCACATATAGAGCTGAAAATGGAGGATTCCATTCCAAGCCCATCAGAATCACCTGTAGGGTTTGTTAAATGGAGGAAACAGGACTGAATCCATGTAACGGATCAGCTTCCAGTCACTACTATACCTAGTGTCTTATGTTTAGTAAGTGAGAAAATCAGGACTAGAGCATAGGCCTTCTTGTTCCTTGTGTTATGGTCTAAATTGCAGAAAGCTGCCATGTAAGAAAACGTGTTGATAAATAACTTTGCTTTCACCATTTAGATCTGTGATAATATCTGTCATGAAATATTCCTGCTCCTGCTGTCATTCTGTAACATTATTTACATATAACCTTTGAAGAAACATGACTAACAGTTTTGCTATCATGAAAGATTAGTCTGTACAAAGATTCTGTCTATGTAATTAAAAGTCCAAAATGATTTTCTTGAGTGCTGTGAAACGTCTTACAGTGCTTCTATTTTTTTGTAAAGAAATAAATGAATTCATCAATAATCAGTTGTGAATTACATGCATCTTTGTCTACCCCAGGAAAGATTTTAGATCAAGAGACATTTATTTTTCAAAAAAATGAATGCCATTTGTGGAGGCTAACAAGAATGGATGTGTCTGTTATTCTAAAGCAAAAGAAAATTTTACATCTTACAGTTGGTGTAGCTATCCCTTGAGACCAACCATAGGAAATATGAATAATTTAGCCAAGTCTAGGGGCTCAAAATTTGCCATTAGAACTCTGAATTTTATCTTAGGAAGAGTTGATTTCCTTAGCATTTTTATATTAAGATATATAAGATATTGATGTTAATATTGGTTTAAAAGTTTCTCTAGTGATTGGCTAAAAATAGAAGTGCATTTGATAGAATTTCAGTACTTTCATATAGAAATAGCCTACATTTGGAATTATGGTTTCAAACCTGGATCTCCCAAACATCTAGAAGATGTGGAAAAATAAAAAAAAAAAAATCAAAGAAAATAAGAAGCTTGAAAAAGGAAAGAAGAAAAGTGCTTTATTACTTTGTACACTACTGTTAGTAGGGTGTAGAGGTTTGAAATGGGCAAAAAATCTCAATGTCAGTATAGGCAAAACACCTATATGCCTCTGGCCAAAACAGCCATTTGGGAGAGAGCAGTGAAAAGACTTTGTGCAGGCATACTTGTAAGAAACTGAGGCAGAATCCCATGTGGCCAGGTTGGTTGTGAGCCTAACATGACCAAGGCTTTGGCTAGAATAGCATTCACTGCGTTAAGGAATAAAGGTTGACTTTATAAGGCCAATAAAAAATCCCTTTGGAAAACTGGCCAGATACCCATCAGTAACCTTTCCTAATCTATGGTAAGGAAGGAAGGTCACTTGCTGACAGGTCCGGGAATGGAAATGTGCTCCGGGACCTCAAGAGAAGAGGAATTTACCCAATGCATACAGGTATCTAATGGCACAGATGAAACTTGGGCTCATGAAAGGCTTTTGAGAAGTCTAGCCTGAAAATTCCTTATAAAAGATTCCAGCAAAAGCCTCCTGACTTAAGGCCTACATGGGAGTAGAGGTTTGCACACAAATTCCTGTATGCCCAAGAAGTTTCTTTATGCTTTGTTTAAAGATCCGAAGTAACAGCTTCCAAACAGCAAGGCCAGCAAGGGCAGATATTCAATCTACCTTGTTCCTCCATAGCCTCAGGCATCATCAGATAAGAACAAAGATGTAATGGCTAACAACATGCTCTCCATTTGGTTATGTTGAAAGGGTTATGTCAAAAGGTGTATGTTGAGTGGATTATTGGAAGCTAATTACAAGGTAGTTACATGATGTTTAAATGGATCAATGAGGTCACTGCTGTATTGTGCACATGTACAAAATTGCCTATATATGCCAACCCCAAATAAGCTCGCCATTTTGCCTGAGCAAGCAGATGATCACCTTTATTTAAAACACAGTTTTAATAAGCATGCTTATTCACTGCGACATCACTTTTCTGTGAGACCCTTATGGCAACATGTTAGTATCTGGTATAGGTCTATACCTATATACTTGTGCCTTTTTGCCTCTGAGAGTGAGCAGGAATAAAAGTCCATGCCAATTATCCACGACTCCTGACAACAACAATCTGGAGACATAAAAGAGAAAATAAATTAATTGTCTGTCTTAGTTAATTATAAGTGCAGATGTTAACTTATAAGTGCAATTAATCTGAAGATGAGACACAGATTCTGGAGTTTAGGCTTTAGATTACAGCAATCTTCATATTAGGACCATTAGAATCACCTGGTGGGCTTGTTAAATGTGTACGAGTTGTCCTCACCCTCAGAGTTTCTGAGTCAGTGGATCCATGGTGAGGTTTGAAATGTTCATGTCTTACACATTTCAGGGTGAGCTTGATGGTACCTATCTGGGACTGCATTTTGTGACCACCACAATACAGAATAGCTGATTAAGGGAAAAGTTCTGTCTTTGGGGATGGTGTAACTGTTCAACATCTGGAAGAGAAAGATTGTGTTTGTAGCACTCCCACACCTCTGGCACAATACCAAGTTGTGTTCACATAGAAATAAGCAGTATACAGTTTATCCAGATAATTAATTTGTAAATCTACATAAGATCAAACATCCAGAATTGTGGAGTTTTGAGAAAATTAAACACCTGAATATTTGATTATTGTTTAAAATTCTAATCTAATAGTTTTGGATCATATAGACTCAATTTTGCCTTTATATAGCAACTGTCAGATTGAGAAGTTACCTCTCATCATAGCCTATCTACAGCCTATTTTTTTATTTTTCTTTTTTTTTTTTTTTTTTGAGATTTAGGGTTGCATATCGGATGTATGTAAATTGGGGACACAGAACTATTTTGCCTTTTGCCTGTCTATCTCGGCCATAATCACCAGAGAGAACTAACTTCTCATTTGGTTGCTTTATTTTCCTGGGTCCTGGATTTCCTCCATGTGTCTGTAACTCTCTTGCCTAAGACACTTCTTTAGGTGTTGGCTTCTTCACAGCCTCCTTTTGTCAATACTGGAAAAATGCCAGAATATTTTTATTTATTACTATCCTCAAGAACTTATTTTTTTACAGATTTGCCTGAATTGCAACAGTATAACCTAAGATTTTTTTAATCTTACAATAGTACAAAACCAATGTGCACAGACCATACTTTGAGTATACAACCATTCTTTTTTTCACTTTTGGTAAAGTATTCAATAAATTATTTGAGATATTCAACACTTCACTATAAAACAGGCTTTTTATGTTGATAAGTTTGCCTAATTGCAAGCTAATGTAAGTATTCTGAGCACATTTAAGGTAAGGCAGGCTAAGCTATGATGTTCAGTAGCTTAGGTGTAGTAAATGAATCTTCAATTTCAAATATTTTCAATTTAAATTAGTTTTGTCAGGTTGCGACCCCATTGGAAGTTGAGAAACACTCATATTTTCACATTCTCACCCCCACCCTGCTGTGTTGTGTCCCTAGAACTATCTTTTTACAACCAAATGGCCTATCAGAGTATTTTGTTATGCAAAGAAAGTTTGTTCTTTCAATAATTTCTCCTGTTGGCTCTATTAACTAATTTATTTCTTTCCCTGCTGTAATCCCTCCCTCCTAAACCACCACAAGCTCATTCACCCTCTCTTGTGGTTAGAAACTGTAAATATCAAGAAATGTTCATTAAAGAAGACAGAATTCACTCGGGATACTTTAAGGAATAGTTCTGGGAGCTGGGGACAAAGGTGATATGATCATTTGAAAATGACTAAAGGAAGAATGGAAGAAGCCTGAATCAGAAGTTAGATGTTGGAAGGACTGAATGTACAAGAGACACAGGTGATGCCTGGGGATCAGGGCCTTGCTCCTGAACTCACCCCTAAGCTGAAGCTCAGGACCACATGCCCTAGAGAGCTGTGGGAGATCCTGTCTCTGATGCAGAATGGGAGCTGCCCTGCAGCTATTGTTATTGCTGCTGCTGCTGCTGCTCAAGTTACTGAAACTGTAACTTTTGAGGCAGTTGGAGACACCATTGCCACACCAGGCAGGAGCCATGACTGCACGCCATGAAGGTGCTGGAATCTTCTATTGCCTTCTGTCATGCATGCCCCCTCCCTTGAGGGAGCAGAGCAACATCGTATTTCCTCAAGTTTTGATCCCTTAGCTGTGGCCTCCAGTAGTGGGAACTCTCATAATCCAGCTGCTAAAGGGGCCTCGGTCCACATAGTGGTGTTTTCAGCCCTCTAGCTCTTTGCAATACAGAAAAAAAAAAAAAAGGAACAATGGAGCTGAGTAGCCTGAGAGCAAAGGTGAAACAATGCACCCCTTTGTCCTTCTAGCATCCCTAAACACACTTCCATCTGCCCATGTTAAACCTCAAAACAGCAAAAATCCCATGATGCAACTAGCCCTGAAAAAATTAGAGAAAACATCATCTTTTCCCAAAAAACAACAGAAAGTCATTCCAGGTATCCAACCTATGTGCAGATAGTTCACCAGCTCCTAAGGGAGGCACCGTATGGAGGGCTCACTGTGGCATCTGACCAGGTATTCAGCAGTGACGACTGCAGATGTGCCTTGGTGAGGGGGAATATTTGAGAACTTTGTGTCTCCTGAATCATGAGGCTCAAGTGATGGACTAGTCTGGATTTGTAACAGAGACTTCTCTCATTTTGGCCCCTGCTTAGAAGTGGTGACCCACTAATGGGTGAGTGAGCCAGTAAAGCAGATTTAAGTCTCATCTCTAGGATCCAAGCAGGCCTAGCAACCATTGTGCTATTTTCTTGGTGGCAGGTTGTACACAGTATAACCACTTGATCAAAGGAAATCACTTGATCTTCATTTAAAAGAGGAACTGGACTTCAGGCTCTAGACTATATGAACCTGCGCTACTAGACCCTAAAATTATGATACATATATGATTTAGACTGTGCTCCCTTAGAAATATCACTGACGTGGCAGATTGAATTTTAATGAATTTGTTTCCTATTGGTTTATGTGTGTGTGAGTGTGTGTGTCTCACCAAGTCATCTACAATATTTGCTACAGTCTTCTCACCAGCAGTAATCAGCATCATGTCAGCAGTGACTAACAGATCACATGATTTTCTGTCAGATGACAAAATAATAAAGATTCCTGTGGACTATTATAAGGCAGAGAGAAGTAATATAATTCTGAGTTAAAGTATGTTGAAGTATCATCAGATGAAAACAATCTACTTCTAGTGTAGTTTTTCTAATTAAACAATAATTGTATACTAGATACAGGGGCTGTGCTAATAAAAAAAAGTTGAATTTGATTCTAATTGAGTCACTGATGAATTAAATTTACAGTGGTCACTGTCATTATCTAAGACTTATTTGTTTTTTGCAGAAGACAATGAGGTGAGGTTAAATGAGAACCTGAGAGGAATCCCCATTCCTGCATCTTCTAAGACTTTGAAATCTCTGATTACTTTGGATTTTTAGAGAGGGAGGCTTCTTGGATCTTCCTACAAAATTGCCCTCATGGCATGTTTCAAAGGAACTCTGGAGACTATCCTTTACTGAGCATGTATATTTCAATTATATGTTCAGAGTAGGTTGGAGGCCCAGTTGCTCCTCTGTGACAAAAATTTGGGTGAAAACTCTGGTCTTCCATAAGCTGTCACTCTAACTGGCAGACTTCAATGGCATTTTTGGTCCTCAGAAATTAGTGTCAGTCTAGAGCCAGTATACAGTATTTTTCCCTTTCTTAGTACAAAAATCACCCTGTTAGATGGCTATGGAGAAAGGTTCCATCAGGTATCTGTTCACGCAGGTCTGGGAATTTGATTAGGAACTGGAACTCTCTCTCTCTCTCTCTCTCTCTTTTTGTTGCAGTTTTTGGCTGGGGCCAGGTTTGAACCTGCCACCTCTGGTATATAGGGCCGGCACCCTACTCCTTGAGCCACAGGCCCATTCAGGAACTGGAACTCTCAATTATGGTGGCTTCAATCAAGTATCTTCACCTGGCAGAAAGTTTTTTTTTTTTTAATTTTATACATCAAATGAGAAGTTAGATAGATGAGTGCTCTACCCATCTATTTTAAGCATGTGGGATGCTACGATCAGGTAGCTAACACCAAGATCTTTGTGAGCCTGGAGGAGCTGCTCGCGTGCACCAGTGGTCAACCCTGCTCTCCAGCTTCTGTCAGTTTAAATCCTGTCATCCCCGGAAATCTGAGACCCTGTGTCTATGCCGGCATTTCCCACTTGCCTCTTTCTTATGCAGAGAACAACCGCCATCCAGCATTCCAGTATTGCTAGGGTTTTTCACACTGTTGCATTTCACAATGCCTGTCTGACAGACTTCTCTGGGTCTTTCTGGTTAGAAAATTGATAAGCACTTCACTCCGAAACTTCTGTGTCCCTATGCCCTAAGAGTCCATTCCCTACCAGCAACTTCACTTCATTCATTAGAGCCCTAGGTTCAGGCTGGGTTCCAGACAACCATCTGCTTAAACTCCTGGCTTCATGCACTACTAAGTGGAATTTAGGGTCTCTGGTCAGCTTATTAATATCAACGGAGTTAGGCAGATTCAACATTGTGCTCTCTCCTCTTGATTTAGGAAAATAGTAATTCATTTCCCACATAAAATACCCATGCATCTGCAACTTTTTCCCTCTATGTGTGCTGCTAGGTAAGCTTTGGGACACACTGCTTCCCAGCAAGAGCCAATCCAGCTGTCCATCCTGGGAACTGTGGGAGCCTTGATCACCTGCATTCACAAATGTCTTGTATAATAGTGTAATATTTAGAAGAATATGACTTTTATAATTTCTGCTTCCTTGAGTATACAGCAATTTTCCTCAATGTGTAATATAAAAATGGCTTTAAAAAATGATACAAGGTAGCTTGAGAGGAAAACTCATTCTCCTTAGATGCACAAGTAAAATATTAGACTTCCTAAAGTGCATTGTTTAAATTCTGTCTGTATTTTTTTTGCTGTTATTTATTTCTGTGTCAAGACCTAAAATAGTTGCATTAATATTTTCACAGTAGTTGCTTCTGCTACTTTCCCTTCACTTTAACAGCTTCTTTCTTTATGTGTTTTGGTGCTATGTTATTAAACTATTGTGGTGCATTATACATTCTGTCAATGCAGAGTGGCCCCCCTTTCCTTAATTTATTTTTTGCTTTGAGTTTTGTAGCTTTGCTTCATATGGTTCATGCTATATCTATTATTTTGCTGTAGCTTATAATAATTTTTCTCATTGTTTATTTTTTACAATTTCAAATCAGCTATTTTAAACAAAATATAAAGTTAAATTTGATTTTTAAACTTAGCCTGAGAGTATTGGCCTATTAAGAAGGAAGTTTTTCTCATTTCCATTTATTGTAAAAACTAACTAATATTATTTTACTTAATTTAAAGGAGTAAATACATAATAATATATTAAAATGATTTTGAAGGCAAGTAAAATAAAAAAGTACTAGAAACATAACATTACTATATAATTAAAAATATGAAAAATATCAATAACTGAATAAAATAATAGAAAACAAAAAATAAGAACTAAAGAATAAAATTATCAATAATTCTACTACCAAGCCATATGCCCTGTTAAGAGTTTCATGTATTTTCTGCCTTCTATACATATCATTTTGCAATGATGACTAAAATAAAACTATACTATGTTGCTTTCTTCTAATCATTATTATTGCATAAGCATCTTTTCATATCATTAAACATCCCCTATATATAATATTTTTAATGGCTACAGTTTATTGTCATGTAGTCATGAGATTCTTTCTAATCATAACTTTTGTGAGTTCTTTCTTGTCATTTACTATCATTACTTTTATTTTTTTATTTTATTTTATTTATTTTTGTATTAAGTCATTTGTATATAGATCATACATTTATGCCATTATGGGATTCAATGTGTTGATTATTCCTACAAATTGGAGTGCTTACATCCTATTAATCAACTATTGTTAAATTTAAAATACATTTAAGTTAGTTTCTTGGGCTTTAGATAGCATTGCTCTGTCAAAAATACATTTTTTACAAAAGGTCCTGAATACACAACGCATGACTCCTTTCTAAAAATGTGCATCAATTCATGTTACCATCCTTTGACCTTCAGGTTAAAAGTTAAATTTGGTTACATGCTAACTAAAATGATCAGCATTTTGTTCATTTACCTTTAATACCCGCACAGTGTTGGCACATACAGTTTGCATTCACAAATATTTTCAGGCAAATTATTGAATTATTCTGATGCAGGCAATGGTGCTAAGACAGAAAGGTTAATTATTATTTTTTTTAATACAAGAGGGTTGTTTCCACATGTTGGTGACTATAAATGCAGCTACCACAAAATAATCTAATGCAAATGTCCTTATTGTAAAATAATGTTTTTTCTTCTAGATAGATGCCTAGCAATGGGATTGTGGGATCAAATGGAAGGTCTTCTTGAGTTCTTTGAGGATTCTCTGTACTTCTTTCCAAAGAGGCTATATTAGTTTGCAATCCCTGCAGCACTGTAAAAGTGTTCCCTTCTTTTCACATCCATGCCAGTATCTACAGCTTTGAGACTTTCTGATGTGGCTATTCAACAACCCAAGTGCCCATCAACTCATGAATGAATTAATAAACTGTGGTACATGTATATAATGGAATACTATTCAGCCATAAAAAGATGAAAACTTTGCATCTTTTGTATTAACCTAGATGGAGTTAGAGAACACTCTCATTAGCAAAGTATCACAAGAATGGAAAAGCAAAGATCCAATGTACTTGATACTAATATGAAGCCAGAAAACAATCTAATACCCACATAAAAGAAAAGCCCAAATCACTTCAAGTTAGGGGGAAAGGAGAAGAGGGAGAGGCATCTGTGTACTCTCCCCTAATCGGCAAAATGTAAGGCTATATGGCACATCTCCTGCAGATGGGAGCCAGTTATAAGAGGGACCTTACCAAACTCTCACAAATAAACACAAACTAAATCTGTCAATGGTTAATCAAAAATAAAAACAACTCACAACATGAACCATTTATCTCTGCATGTATCAGTGATACCCCTTTTAATTTCATTTTCCCCAAGGGCATGCTCCAAACCTGATGCATGGAAAACTAGAAATTAGGCAGAAATAAACAATGACATGATGGACCTTAGGACTGCCAAAATATTTAAAAGTTAAGAAAAAAGCACTAGAGAGAAGAAACTTACAAATGCACAGCCCACAGATATGCACTTAAAAAGTTGTGGGTGAATCTTAGAGTGTCTACTTGGGTGATATTCCAAATAGCCCAGTAGGAGGGAAATTGTAGAAGGATTTATGTATTATTATTATGATTATTATTATTTGCAGTTTTTGGCCAGGGCCAGGTCTGAACCCACCACCTCCAGTATATGGGGCTGGCATCCTACTCCTTTGAGCCACAAAAGCCACCCTGTAAAAGGATTTAAAGAGGCTGACAAAGATTTCAGCTGCTACCTCCTACCCATTGTACGTGAAACAGACTTTGGAATTCACATCCTCCCAAGTTAGTGGATGTTTGTAAATATATTAGAGTTTTCATTGAAATTCTTGAACATATATGACATATTGTCATGAAACTGTCCAAAGTCAAGACAAAAGAGAAGATTCTATCAGCTGCCAGGAGTAAGTGCCAATTGACCTACAGGGGAAAATCCTGCAGACTTCTCAAGCGAAACTTGTCAAGACAGAAGACAATGTTCATCTACCTGTAATCTACTTAAATAAAACAATTTTCAGCCTAGAATTTTATATCCTGCTAAGCTAAGCTTTAAAATTGACAGAGAAATCAAATCTTTTACTGATATGCAAACCTGGAGGAAGTTTGCCACAACAAGACCAGGTCTACAGGAAACACTTAGACCTATTCTACACACTGACCATGACAATGGACCACCAGCAAAGAAACATCCAGAAACTAAAGGACAAATTGTAGCTTCTACAATGATGCAAAAGATAAAACTAAGGAATGGACGTTCATAAAATAAGATGAGTAGAACTCCGCCACACTTATCAATTATCTCAATAAATGATAGTGGCTTGAATTCTTCACTGAAGAGGCACAGGCTGGTTGATTGGATAAAAAAGCACAAGCTTTCGTTGTCTGCAGGAAACACACCTAGCCTCCAAGGACAAATTAAAACTTCGGGTTAAGGGTAGGGGGACCAGATTTTAACATCGGTAAAGCGGGACAACATGGCAGGGGGGGAGCAGGGGACAGGCAGGGCAGGGCCTGACAACAATGCAAACTTTGATAAGCAGTTCTCGATAATCACTTCTCAGAAATTATTTGTTATTATTACAGTTTAACATTATAAAATTAATAAAAATAATATAAAACTCATATTCTGGTGAAATAGCCACATGGCAGCCAAAAACCATATATTCCCTTCTTGTTCTCCCTCCCATTCAGGCATTCTTTCCAAAAATTGGGACTTTTTTTAAAACTCCACTTGCCACGGGACAAATTGTTGAAAAGTGGGACTGTCCCGCCAAAAGCAGGACACCTGGTCACCCTAGTTAAGGGATGGAAGACAATTTTTTAGGGAAATGGAAATCAGAAGAATAGAGGGGTTGCAACCTTATTTTTAGATACAAGTGGATTTAAAGCAACTAAAGTCAAAAAAGACAAAGATGGACACTGTAGAGAGCAGGCTGTGAGATGGCAGAGCTCTCACAGCCTGGGGAACATTCAGAGAATAAACCCCCAACTGCTTCTCCTCCATTCCCAAAAGAGCCATTTTCCTTTCTTCATGCTCCTTCTGCCAGAAGTCACATAGCCCTTTCTTTCATTAGTTAACTATGCAGAAATCCTTGAGATGTCTCCCTTTCTCCTTGTTGTATGTTAATGAAGTTGAGCAGAAACCATTAACAAGATGATTTGCCTTTGTTAAAGTCATTTACATTTTCCTATTGTACTATAAGACCAAAACTATGTCTTTTGTTTATGCTATTTCCCCATTTTGTCTATACTACTTCCCCCTGGACAACCCCATAGAAATATAAAATAAAGCTGATTTTGTGCTTTGGGGCTGGCTGTAACTATCAGCTCAGTCAGTCCTCCTGGTCCCATCCTTTGTTTCCATATTTTTTCTTATGCTGTATTTTCCTCTTTTCCCACCAATTCCACTCTGGGTCACTCCACTTCACTGCACTGGTTTGCAACAGGATATTTCATATTGGTCAAGGGAACAATATTATAAGAAGACATTTCAATTCTGAATATTTATGCACCCAAATTAAATGCTCCCAGATTCTTGAAAGAGACCTTAATTAGTCTGAGTAATATGAAATCCCATAACACCAAAATAGCAGGAGACTTTAACACTCCTCTTACAGAGCTGGACAGATCCTCTAAATAGAAACTAAACAAAGATACAAGGAATTTAAATGTGACCCTAGAACAACTGTGCTTGATAGACAAATATAGAATACTCCCTCCCAAAGCTAAAGAATAATATACCTTCTTATTGGCCCATGGAACACCCTCCAAAATAGATCAAATCTCAACAAAATCAAAATAATTGAGATTTTACTTTGTATTTTTTCAGACCACAAGGCAATCAAGGTGGAACTCAACTCCAAAAAGATTGTCATCTCTACACAAAGTCATGAAATTAAACAACCTTATGCTGAATGACAGTTGGATCAAGGAAGAGATAAAAAAAGAAATTATTAACTTTCTTGAACATAACAACAATGAAGGCACAAGCTACCAAAACCTGTGTGAAACTGCAAAAGCAGCTAAGATTAATCTAATTTGTCCCATTAGATGCCAACATCCAAAAAACAAAAAGAGAGCACATCAATAAGCTAATGAATCATCCTAAAGAAATAGAAAAGGAAGAGCAATACAATCCCAAACCCAACAGAAGAAATAAACAAAATTAAATAAGAAATAAATAAAATAAAAAGTAAAAGAATCATTCATAAAATTAATGAAAGAAAAAGTTGGTTCTTTGAAAAGATAAATAAAATCAACAAACCATTGGCCAGATTAACCAGAAATTAAAAGTAAAATCTTAAATAACCTCAATCAGAAATGAAAAAGGGGAAATAACAACTGATACCACAAAGATACAAGAGATTATTTCTGACTACTACCAAAAACTTTATGCCCAGAAATTTGACAATGTGGATGAAATAGACCTATACCTTGAATCACGCCATTTTCATAGACTTAACCAGGAAGAAATAGATTTCTTGAGCAGACCAATATCAAGCACTGAGATGGCAGAAACAATAAAAAAGCTTCCAAAAAAAAAAAAAAAATAGCCCAGGACCAGAGGGCTTCACATCAAAATTCTATCACACCTTCAGAGATGAGCTTGTACTGATACCGTAGAACCTAATCCAAAACATTCAGAAGGAAAGAACCTTCCCCACATGGTCCATGAAGCAAACATTACCTTGATTCCAAAATCAGGAAAGGACCCAACCAAAAGGAGAACTACACACCAATTTCATTAATGAATATTGATACAAAAATCCTCAGGAAAATCTTAGCTAATAGATTGCAGCTATACTTAAAAAAAAAAAATTATACATCTCAATCAAGTAGGCTTCATCCCAGGGATGCAAGGTTGGTTTAACACACACAAAATGTAATATACCATATCAATAGAAGCAAAAACATAAATGTAATATACCATATCAATAGAAGCAAAAACAAAGACCATAGGATCCTTTTAATAGATGTAGCATTTGACAAAATTCAGCATCCTTTTCTAACAAGAACACATGAGAAAATAGGCATAGGTGGCACATTTTTTAAGTGATTGAAGCCATCTATGACACATAGACAAACTCACATCTAACATCATATTGAATATTGTAAAAGTGAAAGCTTTTTTGCTTAGAACTGGAAACAGATAAGGATGTCTATTATTGCCACTATTATTCAACATAGTTCTGGAAGTTGTAACCAATGCAGTCAGACAAGAGAAGGATATTAAAGGGCATCCAAATGGGGGCAGAGGAGGTCAAATTCTCCCTCTTTGCTGATGATATGATCTTATACTTAGAAAATCCCAGAGACTCAACCACAAAATTCCTGGAAGTCATCAGGAAATACGGTAATGTTTCAGGGTATAAAATCAATGTCCACAAATCAGTAGCCTTTATATATGCCAATTACAGCCAAGTTGAGAAGCAAATCAAGGACACAATTAGCTTCACAGAAGCTTGAAAGAAAAATGAAATACCTAGGAATACACCTAACAAAAGAGGTGAAAGACCTTTTCAAAGAGAATTATGAAACCCTAAGAAAAGAAATTGCAGAAGACACTAACAAATGGAAGAACATATGATGCTCTTGGATGGGAAGAATCAACATTGTCAAAAATGTATATTCTACCCAAAGAAATCTACAGATTCAATGCAATCCCCATTAAAATACCAACATTGTATTTTGAAGAACTGGAAAAAATAGTACTTCATTTTTTTGTATGGAATCAGAAAAAAACCATATATCCAAGGCTATTCTGAGAAATAAAAACAAACTTGGAGGCATCACCCTACCAGACTTCAGGATATATTTCAAGTACACAGTAATCAAAACAACATTGTATTGACACAAAAATAGAGACACAGACATATTGAACAGAATAGAAAAACAAGAAATGAAACCAGTCTCTGCTTACCATCTGATCTTTGATAAGCCAAGCGAAAGTCTGCAGTGGGGAAAGAATCCCTATTCAATGAATGGTGCTGAGACAACTGGATATCCACACATAAAAGCCTAAAACTTGACTCACCCATTTCACCACTTACAAAAATTGACCCAAGATGGATAAAAGATTTAAATCTAAGGCATGAAATGGCAAAATCTTAGAAGACAGGGTGGGAAAACTCTTGATGATGTTGGACTGGAGAAAGATTTTATGACAAAGACTTCAGTGGACATTGCAACAACAGCAAAAATCAACAAAAGGGGACTTAGTTAATCTGAAAGGGTTCTACACAGCAAAGGACACAATAAGTAAAGCAAAAAGACAACCTTCAGAATGGGAAAAGATATTTTCAGGTATCAATCTGATAAAGGGTTGATTAACTAGAATGTACAGAGAACTCAAATTAATCAACAGAAAAAGAGTAAACAATCCCATCCACCTCTGGGCAAGAGATATGAACAGAACCCTCTCTAAAGAAGATAGAGAAATAGCTGACAAACATTTGAAAAAATGCTTATAGTCCCTAATTATTAGAGAAATGAAAATCAAAACCACTCTGAGATATCACCTAACTCCAGTGAGAATTGCCCACATCACAACATCTCAAAGCTGCAAATGCTGGAATGGATGTGGAAAGAAGGGAACACTTTTATACTGCTGGTGGGACTGCAAACTAATACAACCTTTTTGGAAGGAAGTATGGAGAATCCTCCAAAAACTCAAATTTGACCTCCTATTTTTAATCCTACAATCCCATTACTGGGCATCACCTAGAAGAAAAAAAAAATCATTTTATCAGAAGAACACTTGCACTAGACTGTTTATCACAGTTCAATTTACAATCTCCAAAATGTGGAAACAACCTAAATGCCCACCAACCCAGGAACAGATTAACAAGCTGTGGTATATGTTATACCATGGAATACAATTCACCCATGAAAAGTTTTGGTGCGTTTACATCTTTTTTTTTTTTTTTTTTTTTTTTGTAGTTTTTGGCCAGGGCTGGGTATAAACTTGCCATCTCCAGCATATGGGGCCAACACACTACCCCTTTGAGCCAGAGGCACTGCCCGAGAGTTTACATCTTTTATATTAACCTGGATGGAGGTGGAGAGTGGAACATATTCTTCTTAATAAAGCATCATAAGAATGGAGAAGCAAGAATCCAATGTACTCAATTCTAATATGAAGGCAGTAGATGAGCTAATACAAGGGTTGGGGTAAGGGAACAAGGGAGCAGGGAGAAGGGAGAAGGGGGTATGGGGATGTGACAGTGTATGGCACACCTCTTGAGGGTGGAACACAATTACAAGAGGGACTTTACCTAACAACCACAATCAGTGTAACCTAATTCTTTGTAACCACAATGAATCCCAAACAATAATAATAAAAAAAAGAAAGCAAGTTAGCAAGTATCATACAGATTGAAGAACAGATTAAAGAGGATTTAATATATGAATCAATGTTTTAATAATTTTTGGGTTAGTAACATCCCTGTAACTGAAATTCCAGGAGGAAAGAAGACAGAATAACCCAGAAAACACATGGACCTTTTTAGTCGCCAGTCAGCTTTCTGGAGTATTTGTGTATTTAATGCTAATTATGGCAGAGAAAAAAAAGAGATTGGACACCCCTGTTACATCCCCAGAAAGTGGAACACCTTCAACATACTGAAAAACCAAAACAAGCAAACAAAGGCCCTGTTAACATGTAATACTCTACCCAGAAAACTATCTTCCAAAATTAAAATGAAATAAAGACATTTCAGGTAATTAAGTGTAGATACAAAGTTCTGCTCTTGCTATGCAAGAAACACCCACTACAACCTCTCTCTCCCACTGATTACAATTAAAAACTGTAGGCAAAATCAACCATCTGAGGATTCTGAAATGTGAACAAATGCAGGTGGCTTGTGGAGAGAAGTCAAAACGTGGAGAAGCAATGTGTGTGTGTGTGTGTGTGTGTAGGGGTGGGACTGGTAAGTATTTTTAGTTTCATAGTAGGGCATTGGTGAGAGGAGCTAAAACTTTTACAAATTTCCTATATATCTGACCAGAGCAATCTGAACAAGGAACATCACACAGAACAGAGTGTATGTGGGAATTCAGACAGAAGATGACAGACAAAGAAATTTCCCAGCTCTGATTATGAACCGGCACAAGTCTGAGCCTCAGCCCATAGCTATACAGGTACAAGACAGACCTAAAGCAGTGTAAACAGTGTAACAAAGGTGTGAGAACTGAACTAAGGTTTAAACTGTGGCCTCAGCCCCGGACTAACTCCTGGGGGGTCTATGTGCATGACAGAGCAAAGCAGCCGCATGGCAAAGGTTGACAACTAAACTGAGATTAGAACCATCACCCACAGGAGGTGAGTCAGGACTGTGATCTGAACCTAGCTGCTTGCTAAATTAACAGCAACATTTCCAGAAGATCATACCAGACCCCATAATTTACACAAAATCATATTCAAAATGTCCAGGATCCAATCCAAAATTATTTGACATAAAAGGACCCAGGATATCTAACCAATTTTCAAGGGAAACAGCAATCTGGGCAAAAAGCCAGAAGCTGGAATTTTTCAGAGTTTAACACAGCTCATACAACTGTGTTTCCTGAAGTAAAACTGAATACACAGTAAATGAATGAATGATAAACGCTCTCATCAGAGAAACAGAAACTGTTTTTAAACATTGGGAATTTTAGAACTGAAAATACGATACCTGAAATTAAATAGTTGGTGGGTGGTCTCTATAGCAAAATGGAGAAGAAAGAAGGAAGAAGAGTTGAAACAGTGAAGTTGGAAACAGTCACCAAAAAGAATGGTCATTATAATAGATGCAGAAAAACATGTGGAAAATGTGATGCCCATTTAAACTCTAAACAACAAAAACTAGGAGGAATCTTCTTTAACCTGACAGAAAATATCTATTAAATACCATCACCTAAGGTTGTAGCATTTTTTAATTGATACATAATAATTGTGTACATTACATGTTTTGTATGTTTTCATACATATAATGCATAGTGGTCAGATCAGGATAATTAACATATCAATCATCTCCAACATTTACTAGTTCTTTTTATGGGGACATTCAATATCCTCCTTCTAGTTATTTGAAACCATATAACCTCTCCGTTATCTGGAATTCAAGTAGCCAGCATGGCACCCCTCCCCCCACCACAGCCAAAAGACATCAGATTTTAAAGCTGGTACACTGTTTGACCTCTTGTGCTCCCATTTGGATGCCCTTTATTTCCTTGTCTTGTCTAACTGTATTGGGTAGAACTTCCACCACTATGTTGTAAAGTAATGGTGACAGAGGACAACCTTGTCTAGTTCCAGTTCTAAGAGGAAAAGTTTTCAGTTTTACTCCAGTAAAATATCAGCTGTGGGTTTGTCATAGATAGCTTCCATCAGTTTAAGAAATGTGCCATCTATGCCTATACTTCTCAGTGTTCTAATTAGAAAGGGATGCTGGATTTTATCAAATGCTTTTTCTGCATCTATTGAGAGGATCGTATAATCTTTGGTTTTACTTCTGTTGATATGGTGGATAATGTTTATGGACTTGCCTATATTAAACCAGCCTTGCATCCCTGGGATGAAACCTACTTGATCATGATGTATGATTTTTTTTGATAATAAGCTGTAATCTATTGTCTAAGATTTTGTTGAGAATTTTTACATCTATACTCATTAGTGAAATTGGTCTGAAATTCTTCTCTATAGTTGGGTCTTTTCCTGGTTTTGGTATCAGAGTGATGTTTGCTTCATAGAATGTGATGGGGAAGATTGCCTCCTCCTCAATCTTTTGGAATAATTTCTGCATTATAGGGATAAGCTCTTCTTTGACGGTTGGATAGAATTCTGGTGTGAAGCCATCCGGACCAGAGCATTTTTTTGTTGGGAGATTTTTTATTATTTCTTTGATCTCAGTGCTTGAAATTGTTCTGTTCACAAGATATATTTCTTCTGGGCTAAGTCTATGGAGAGGGTGTGATTCCAAATATTGATCCATTTCCTTCACATTGTCAAATTTCTGGGCATGAAGTTTCCGGTAGTATTCAGAGATAATCTCTTGTATCTCTGTGGCATCTGTTGTTATTTCACCTTTACCATTTCTGATTGAGGTTACTAGAGATTTTACTTTTTTTATTTCTAGGTAATCTGGCCAAAGGTTTATCTATTTTATTTATTTTTTCAAAAAACCAACTCCTTGTTTAGTTAATTTTCTAAATAATTCTTTTGTTTTCAATTTCATTAATCTCTGATTTAATTTTGGATATTTCTTTTCTTCTGCTGGGTTTGGGCTAAGAGAACAAACTCTCCCTCTTTGCTGATCATATGATCTTATACTTAGAGAACCCTAAAAACTCAACCACTAGATTCTTGGAAGTCATTAAAAAATATAGTAATGTTTCAGGATATAAAATCAATGTCCACAAGTCAGTTGCTTTTGTATATGCCAACAACAGCCAAAATGAGAAGTTAATTAAAGACACAACTCCCTTCACCATACCACAACAAAAATGAAATATACCTAACAAAAGGTATATTTTGGAATATACCTAACAAAAGAGGTGAATGACCTCTATAAAAAAATTTTTGAAAACTTAAGAAAGGAAATAGCTGAGGATTTTAACAAATGGAAGAACATACCATGCTCATGGTTGAGAAGAATCAACATTGTTAAAATGTTTATACTTCCCAGAGCTATTTGCCAATTCTACGTCATCACTATTAAAATACCAACATCCCACTTTCAAGACTTGGAAAAAATGACTCTGTGTTTTGTATGGAACCAGAAAAAAACCCATATAGCTAAGGCAGTTCTTAGTAATGAAAACAAAGCTGGGGGTATCACCATACCAGATTTTAGGCTGCACTACAAGGCCATAGTGGTCAAGACAGCATAGTACTGGCACAAAAATAGAGAAATAGACATTTGGAATTGAACAGAAAACCAGAAAATGAAACCAGCAACTTATAGCCACCTAATCCTCGATAAACCTAACAAGAACATCCACTGGGGGAAAGACTACCTATTCAATAAATGGTGCTAGGAGAATTGCATACCCATATGGAAATACTAAAACTGGACCTGCACATTTCTCTACTCACCAAAATTGATTCAAGATGGATAATGGACTTAAATTTAAGGTGTGAAATGATGAAAATCCTCAAAGAAAGAATAGGAAAAACACTGGAAGATATCAGCCTGGGGAAAGACTTTATGAAGAAGACTGCCATGGCAATAGTAACAACCACAACAATAAACAAATGGGATTTAATTAAATTGAGAAGCTTCTGTACAGCCAATGAGACAACAGCCAAAGCAAATAGACAACCTACCCAATGGGAAGGGATATTTGCATATTTTGAATCAGACAAAAATTTAATAACAAGGATCTATACAGAACTTCAATTAATCCACAAGAAAAAAAAACAACAATCCCATAATCAATGGGGGAGATGAACAGAACCTTCTCTAAAGAAGATAGACAAATGGCTGTTAAATGCATGAAAAAATGCTCATCATCCCTAATTATTAGAGAAATGCAAATTAAAACCAACCTGAGATATGATCTAATCTAAGCAAGAATGACCTATATCACAGAATCTCAAAACTGCAGATGCTGGCATGGCTGTTGAGAGAAAGGAACACTTCTGCACTGCTGGTGGGACTGCAAACTAATACAACCTTTTTGGAAAGAAGTATGGAGAAACCTCAAAGAACTGAACCTAGACCTCTCATTTGATCCTGCAATCCCATTACTGGGTATCTATCCAGAAGGGAAAAAAAAAAAAACAAATCTTTTATTATAAAGATACTTGTACTAGGCTGTTTATTGCAGCCCAATTTACAATAACTAAAATGTGGAAACAGCCTAAATGCCCTTCAACCCAGGAATGGATTGGCAAGCTATGGTATATGTATACTGCAGAATATTATTCAGCTATTTTAAAAAATGGAGATTTTGCAGCATTTGCACTAACCTGGATGGAAGTGGAACACATATCCTTATCACAGGAATGGAGAAATATGAATCCTATATACTCAACTTTGATATGAGGACAATTAATGGTGGGCCCTAGGGGAAGGAGAGAGCAGACAGAGAAGGAGGGAGGGGATGAGAGTAAGGACAAGAAAAAAAAAGAAGAAGAAAATAGTGACTAATTCTCACACAAATTGGATTTGATTTTGACTAAAATACATTATTTAAACATTAATTTTTATTTCAACTTGTTAATATGTTGTTTAGGATACAGGATACTGCATCCTCATTTAAAAGTGAAGTA
Organism: Galago senegalensis; assembly: GCA_963575145.1. NCBI lineage: Eukaryota > Metazoa > Chordata > Mammalia > Primates > Galagidae > Galago > Galago senegalensis. Next base: position 29,626 of record CAUYTI010111834.1, on the reverse strand, counting down.
TGTTTGTAATTTCCCCTTTTTAATAATATATTTTTTCCAATTTTAATATTAGGTATATCCAGATTAAGCAGAATGATTTTGAAGTAGTTCTTCTTTTTCTATTGTCTATAAGATTTGGCATGATCTGTTTTTTGAAATTATCTCTTATTTTTATTTATAAATATTAGTTGTCTATTTTTAAGACTTTGGAAAAATAATAAGAAATTAATTGATGACTCCATAACGAACCTCAGAGTTAAAGCATTCTATAATAGACATGCTCTTATTTGACAATGTGAATATTACTTTCTTTGTGTTACTATTATTATTATTGCTTGATACTTCATTGAGGCAATTGTCTGATTTCTTTTCTGAATGTATTTATCTTCATTCATTCTTTACGAGGTTTTTATTTCTAGTCCTTATCTTAAACATTGTTATTGTTGGTAAATTTTAAGCCTTTTTAATTCTGTGAAGGCAAAACATGGAAACCTAATAACCACATGTATATGTAAAAGTAAAAAAAAAAAGAGAGAATGGTTCAACAAATGTAAATCAAGGAATGTGATACAGGATAATGTAGGGGGCACCTGTGAGAAACACTTTGGCAATAAGAGATTGGGGAAGGGATTTAACTTTATTAACTCTTATTAGTGAGATGGAACAAGAGCACAAAAGTAAAATAAATAAATAAATAAATAAATAAATAAAGTTGGTGCGCTGTACCATTGGCATCTTGATGCTTCCCGAGTCACTCCTGCAGCTCCCGGGTGTTCTCAGCACCCCAAAATGTCCACAATCAAGGCCCCTACTACAGCTTTCCTGGCTAGTCGTAACTGGTGATGGGCTTTTCATTGCTGTCATTATGCTGCCCTGGGCTTTTTGGGGACATTTTGCTCACACAGTACAGGTGTGTCTATTTGACTTAAGGGGGTTTCTAGCTGGCCACATTGCATGCCATGCGGGGTACTGCATTGCTGCTGTGCCTCTGACAAGGGGTTAAAGAACAGAGTGCAGCAGTGAGGTGTATGCAGGGCTATGATGTGGGTCACGGGACTTGCAGTCCCAAAGCTTGCTATTCTATGCCCAGTTATGTAAATCATGTCTGGTTAATGCTGTGAGACTATTTCTGTATACACATAGGGGTAATACAATAAAACTGTGTTATAGTAAGTACACTTTGTCTTAATTTGTTTTTAATTAGTGTGTTTCACAATTAATATAAAACCAATACAGAGTTGATGGTATGGTACGATATAATATGGGGTATACATTACCCCTGTTTTTAATAGTAATTCTCAAGCAACCAGAAACTACATTTATCAGAAATCTACCAATTCCCATGGGTGCCAGGTAACGGGGAGATTACTGTATTGTCAGCTGTAGTTACCCTGCAAGGATCCTGAACTCTAGGACACATGTCTCCTATCCAACTAGCTGCAATTTTGTGTCCTTTAATAAATCTTTCCCTATCCCTTCCTTTTACATGTTTTTAAAGATTGAACTCTTACTTTCTCCCAAATCAGGAAAAATTCTCAGAATCTCTACTCCCACCACTATTATTAAACATTGTATTAGATGGTTTAATAAATCCAAAAAGTGAGACATAAATAAATAAATAGCCACAAGCATAGACATTGGAAAGAAAGAAGTACACTTGTCTGCAGTCACAGATAATGTAATTATTAAAAGGAAAATTCTAATGCATTTACAAAAGTCTACTAGAACCAGTAAGTGGGATTAACGAAGTCATAGGACTTAAGGTCATTATTTGAACAATCAGTTATATTTCTAAATATTAGCAACAAGCACTTGGAAAATTAAGGTAAGGGTGCATTTAGAATAGTATCAGGAACATAACCATTTTGAACATAAATTTAATTAGATGTGCCAAAGAACCCTATACTTGAAAGTATAAAATATTTTTAAAGTACTAAGAGAAATTTTAAAAGATGCATGCACAAGAGGAGATATGTTTGCAAATTTGAAGGCTTAATATTGTTAAGATGTTAATACTTTCTAAATTGGTTTAAACGTTCCATGAGATTACAGTCAAACTCCAAGCAGCTATTTTATAGAAATTTAAAAATATAATTCTAATGTTTGTATGGCAATACAGAGGGTCTATAATAGCCAAAGCAACTTTTAAAAACAACTACATTGGAAGTCTTTCATTAGTTGATTTCGCCATCTACCGTAAAGCTATTGCAATCTGGATAATACAGTCTTGGCATAACAATAAGCAAAGAGGTCAATGGAATCTGAAAATACCACTATACATAACTAGTAAATTGATTTTCAGCAAAGGCACTGAAGTCATTCAATGTGTAATGAATAAATTTTTCAAGAAATCGTGCTGGAACAACTGTGGAATCATATGAGAAAAAATAACTCTCAGTTCTACCTCATAAAAACTAATTTGTCATGGCTCACAAACCTGGAAAGAAATGATAAATGCAAATCTTCTAGAGAAAATAGAGGAATAAGTATTTGACCTTGATTTAAGGAAAGATGTCTTGCATAGGACACAAATAATTAACAATAAAAGAAAATCAATAAAATAGACTTCAACAAAGTATAGAATTTCCATTCTTCAAAACATACTATTAAAAATAAAAGTGTAAGCCCCATCTGGGGAGAACATATGATATGGTGCCCTACAACTCAAAAGTTGATAGGCAAAAGTGGTGAACAGAATCTGCAAAGAAAAAAATTATAGTGAACAATAAACATAAGAAAAGTTCAACATCATTAATTATCAAGGAAATTAAAATTTAACCACCATGAAATGCCATGTCACTCTAGGGAGGACTAAAATGAAAAGGTCTGATGGTGCCAGGTGTTGACAAGGTTGAATAGCAAATGGAGCCCTCTTACACTAACAGGAATGTAAAATTATACACTTTGGAAAGCAGTTTGGCAGAGTCACATGTTGCTAAATCAATACTTACGTTATGGTCTAGCAATTTTATTCCTAGATGCTTACCTAAGGTAAATGAAAGATATACATCACCACAGAATTGCACAAGGACATGCATTATAAATTTCTTTACGATTGACCCAAACCAGAAACAGTCAAAATTTCTAATAGGTGAATGAACAAACTGTGGTGTATTCATGCACACACACTCATCAGTACACACACACTCATCAGTAATAAAGATAACTGCAACAGCTTAGGTCAAGCTCCAAAAGCGTAATCCTGTAAGAAAGAAGCTTGGAATAAAAGAAAATGTGTTAAATGATTTCATTTATATAAAGTTTCAAAATAGGCAAAACTAAGCTATAATGATATAAATTAGAAAAGATATTGATGAAGGATTCAACTCCAAAAGAACAAGGGCACAAGAGAACTTTTTTGTGGTGAAAGGGGGGGGGGGGAATATCTATATGGTGTATGTCATGTGTTTTGTATATATAAATAATGGTTTCAGTTACATATATGTATTTATCACAACCCATTGAGCTTTCCACTTAAAATGAATGCTTTAAATATACTCAGACTATACTTGAATTAGTATCAATTACATGTACACTAAATTTTAGTTATTAATAGACGTTTACAGCTGATTCAGTCGTGAACCTGTGGGGTCCAAGCTCAGCTATCCTGCACACTGATTTGGCTCTGGAAGGTACTCTTACAGGTTGTTGTAGAAACACTAAATAATGTATGCGAAGTGTATCTATTAAGGCAGGTCCACAACCTTTCTAGCACCAGACACTGGTTTCATGAAAGAAAGTTTTTCCGGGGGGCTGGAGTAGTGGGGCTGGAAGAGACAGGAGGAGGTGCTTAGGCGGCGCCGGGAGCGCGGGGAGTGGATGTAAATGTGGACCAAGCTCCCTCTCTTGCCAGCCGCTCGCTTCCGGTAGCACAGCCCAATTCCTAGCAGGCTACAGACTGGAACATTTTTTGCACCAAGGTCCGGTTACACGGAAGGCAATTTCCCACAGATGAAGGTGGGGAGGGGGTCAGAGAGTGGGGGAGGGTGTGTGGGCGGGGACAGAAGGAAGCACGCAGGGGGTGCTGTGTGAGGCCTGGTTCCTAGCAAGCCACAGACTGGGGCTGGCAAGGGGTTGAGGACCACGAAGTTAGTCTCTAACCAGCGAGGGGAGGGGCACTGCCAGCTTGTTTTTTGAATTCTGTTGTGATTCTGTCTCAAAAGAGAGAAAGAAAGAAACAAACCTTCAGTGGAGTCAGCCCCGGATCCCCCATTGGCCTGGGACTGTTTGACATCAGTAACTGGTGACTATTTTGAAACAAATGCCTGAAGCATAGACAGAATACGCAAGTGTTAAGGCTACTGTGGGAGGCAGGGGTCACGCTAAGCCGTGGCGTGCTATCTGTGGGCGCCCTTCGCACAGTTCTGGGACCTAAGACTTGCAGCCTTATCCTCCACTGCTGCTCGATACCTCGTGTTTGTCGTCTTTTCTGTAAGAAAATGAGGTTGAGGCCTTCAGCTTGCTGTGCCTCTTGTTCCTGGGCTCTTCATCAGGGGAACCTGCGCAAACCATGAGAGACCTGGGAGAATCAGAAAACTCTGCTCTGATTTACCTCTGTGGGGGACATTAGAGGACAAATTTTGGGGTTCCCTTCTCCCAACTGACCTTAAGAAAGAAAAAACAATAAATTTTCCCCTGCTAGGTCCTGGGTTAATCTTCCTAAACTACTGGTTTCACCTGGCTCCAGCTGCAGATCACTAATGGTTTGAACCTGGCATCTTAAGGGGTTCACTTTGTGATCGTATTTAATAAAAATAATTGTATAATCTTTCATCTAAATTTATGTGATATAGAAATCATTAGAAAGAATATAGAAAATATCCATTTGCCTTTTTCATTATTCAGGGGAAAATATTTACTCTGAGATACATACTTGAAAAGATAATAATTTACCAAAAGTAGAGTTTCCAATAAAGATAGCCAAAATAATACGGCCATCAGGAGAATGAGGACTTTCACTTAGTGTTTTTCTCAGTGATTTTTAGGTCGTTCTGCCCGGAGCAGCGTCAGCACAGGATACACAGTGCTTGACGTGTTTTGCTGAAGAAAATGAGGAAGGGATTTATTTGTCTTCATGGGTCCAGGATAATCTCCACCAATTCCAGTAAATTTATTTAGATTGAAAATAACCTTAACCATCGATTTTATTTGCAAAGAAAGAGAACATTCTTGAATTTACTTCAAAAGAAATGAGTTTTATCTTATCATGGAAATGCCAATTAGCTTTTGCTCGCTGAGTTAATTTTATACGGTGAAGTGAAAGTAGCCCAACAATTCAGTAGCTGATGAGCTGAGAAGCTAATTCCAGATTAGCAGTCAAAACACCTCCGAAATAAAATTCTGTCTTTCTCGAAGAGGCTGACTGATTGTAATTCTTGTGTTTTAAAGTCTGATGCCTGGTAATAATATAGTCTATAATTACTGACTCTGGAGAAATAGTGTGCTCTTCCATCTGGAACAGACCTTTCAATTCTTATCTTGCAGACTTAATGCAATCCCTTAATTTTACTCTGTTCAATCTTTTAATGTTCTCATCAGCTTAATTTTTACCCCAGGCATATGCCCTTGTCTGCAAATGATTTTAATCGCTTTGTTTTCTTCTAATCATATTAAATTATAGATTTGGAGGAAATTATCATGTGAATCTCACTGTATTAGGGTGAGAATTAAATGAGATAATGTCAAAAAAGTGCTTAGCACATTGACTAGCACATAGGAAGTATCAATGCAAATAAGTTATTGTGTGTGGTAAACTCCTCAGGGGAGGGTCTTTGTCCTTAACCCTTTATATGTGGTAAGCATTACTGATCTATGACATCATTCTCCAAATGAATTTTGTGTAATGACTTTGTAAGAATAATTTAAGTTGTAAACATGTATGATGATTCTTATTTGGTATGTCCTTTTTAAGATTTATAACTTTGGCCAGGCCAGGTGGTTTATACCTATAATCCTAGCACAGTGGCAGGCTGAGGCAGGTGAATCCCTTGAGCTCAGGAGTTTGAGACCAGCCTGAGGAAGAGTGAGACCCCATCCCTGCTAAAAATAGAAAAATTCTAGCCAGGTGTAGTGATGGGCTCTTATAGTCCCAGCTACTGGGAAGGCTGAGGCAAGAGGTTTGCTCAAGCCCAAAGGTTTGAGGTTGCTGTGAGCTACGATAACACCCCAGCACTCTGTCCAGAGCGACAGAGTAAGAGTATGTCTCAAAAATAAATGATTAAATAAATAAATAACTTTTTTTCCACTTAAGAAGCCTCTCAGATTTTAAATGATACTTTATTTTAACGTTTTTTCTCCTTGGTTGGGGGAGAGGTAACAAGTGAGCAAACTCATCAAGAGGGGGAAATGAACAAATACAGCAGCAAACTCAGCAAAGAGTTAGTTGGATGTATAGTGATGCCATCAACTCTGTAAAATGCTTTCATTTGTAGGCATGCATTTTCTTCTCACTCTTAATAGCTATTTAAGGAGCAATAATTGACAACAGAAGTAAAATTTTAAGTGTTTAGAGGCTTTAAATTGAAAATATCACTGAAAGAAAAACAAACAGGTACATGGAATGGGATTCACCACAAACAAAAATGGGGGGTGGAGTTCGAGCCCTGATAAAGCATATTAAAAATGTAAATGCATCTTAACAAGGGAAAGAAGCAATCTGAAAAGGCTGCATAGCATACAGTTCCAAAGATACAGCATTCTGGAAAAGGCAAAACAATCCTGACCGGGGAAAAAGATCAGTGAGGGCCAGGGTCTGGGGGCACAGGGACAAATAGAGCGTGGAAATTTCAGGACAGTGACACTACTCTGTGTGTTGCTACGATGCTGGCACAGTCATCATACAGTTGTCCAAGCCCACAGAACGCACAATCCCGCGGGTGGTGTCAGTGTAGTCTCATCAGTTACAGTAAACGCACTGCCGTGGTGAAAGATGCTGACAGTGGAGAGTGTGTGTGGAGGAAGAGCAGGAACCGCAACTCTCTGCACCTTCCTTCACTTTGCTCAAACCTGAGAGTGCTCTAAAAATGTAATATACAAAATAACACTGAGAAGGTTTTGAGTGTTTATTTTTGGTTAACTATTCCTGATGTAATCTCCAATTGGTCAGCATCTTCCCTTTCTTGTAACATGTACAAATGCAAAATTTTCAAAACATTTTGACAGAGTGCACATATTATTCTTTTTATACCATGTGTTCTATGTTAGAATACAACATAATATCCTCTTTCACTCATCTATCCTTATTGCAATAATTCATCATCTTAATTTAATAGGAGTCTTCAAAAATTGCTCAGGGCATAGATTCTTTTGGCGTGCTTTCAGCATGCTGGCCCTGACACTGAATCATAATACTGCACTATGCTAGTATAGATTTCCTAAGTTATTCTTTTTTCTGTCTAGAAGCTGTTTTTCTTTCCCTAACTTCAGAGTGGCCAAGTTTCCCCTTTGACAATGACTGAAAGACCTACTTCAACATAGTCTTTCCTCCCCACCAACAAACTATGGCCCTCATTGAAGAGGCATCAGTCACCCTGATTACAAGAAACTCTTCGTGGAAAACACTGGGAGAACTTGATTAAAGATTTTTATGTATTTTTTCTATTCTGTTTCATTTCAGATTAATGCAAGGGTACATACAGTGAGGTTACATTGTTTGCATTTGTGAGGTAAAATCTGAGATGCATTTGAGTCCTTCACCCAGGTCGTGTGCCAGACACCCCTGCCTTGTACCCATTAGATGGGAATTTACCAAATCGACTTCTTAAATCTGTATTTTCCTCTCATGTGGGATGATTAAAGATTTTTAAAAACCACTCTAATATGTAGTAACTAACAGCCACTGGGGCTGATATTTCTGAATGCTTCCAAATATAAATATAAGACTTTCACAAATGACTAGAGCTATATTTTATTTCTGATCAGTAGCAGCCAATAATCACTGTCAACTATTTGACCATGGTTTGTGTGATTTATTGCTATCAAAACTGAATTTAAAAAAACTGTCATTAAAATCTTATTCACAACTTATTATAACTTGAATGTCTTTGGAATAAAGTTTGGCCACAGTGTCCTCTATTACTATATGTGTATTTGAACTTTATTTTTTAGTACAACACTATGCACCTGGTTAGAAAAAAGCAAAATTGGTGTCTGTGAGTACACACATTCCGTGTTCCATGTGAACTCGTGGAGTGCCGGGGAACCACCTGGTCCTTCCTGAGTTCATGAAGCTCCACTGGTAAAAGCTCTGCATGCCATAACCTACCAGGGAACAGAGTCAAATTATGAACACATATTCATGGGGTGACTGTTCAAAAATTGTTAAAATTGTTTATAAACAATATTTGGTTATCAAACTCATAATCCTTGTAAGACAATCAAAACTTCGGGTCACTTGAACATTTACAGACCAACTTTATTCAATTGCCACCTTTAATGAGGTATGGTCTTGTAATAGTTTGCATATTCTCTAGTAGAGAGGTATGAGAGAATCTTTCCCATATAAAAAGCTAATGCTATTATGGTAGCCAATAAATTACTATAAAATGTGTTTCCTTTATGGGACATTCTGGAAGAAGTCTCCAGTAACAGAGGAATCTGTTTTACTAGACAAACTATAAAGCATTTAAAGGAAACATTACAAATACCATGGCATTGTCATTGTTTTATCATCCTCAGTCATCAGGAAAGATCAAAAGGTAAAAATGGCATTTTATGGGTAGGGCGCTGGCCACATGCAGGCTGCTAGGTTCGAACCCAGGCTGGGCCTGCTAAACAACAATGACAGCACAACAGAAAAATAGCCAGGCGTTGTGGCTGGTGCCTGTAGTCCCAGCTACTTGGGAGTCTGAGGCAAGAGAATTGCTTAAGCCCAAGAGTTTGAGGTTGCTATGAGCTGTGATGCCATAAGGTGACATAGTGAGACTGTGTCTCAACAAACAAACAAACAAACAAAACAACTGAAATTGGCAGTTATTTAAATAGATTGAATTCCCTTGGCAAAAGGTGTTACCATTGGCTTGATGGCAATCAGATTCACTCCTCCTGGGAAACATAGATTGACCCCTTATAAAATGATTATTGTCAAGAGTATGCTCCTAATAACTATATATTTACTACTCTCCCAAACTCTAATATGCCTAAATGCCTTGTTGTGCCAAAGTGTATTTTCATCAAGGAAAGAAAGTTTTCTGTGATCTAGCAGCCGAAGGCAATCAAACCCTTCACAATCTGAAACCTGGAAACTGCGTCTTCCGGAAACAATATCATAAAAAGATTGCCCTTGAACCACAGTGGAAGGAAACACACCCAGCCCTTCTCATCACACATACTACAGTAAAAATTCAGGACCTCAATCCCTGGATCCACATCTCACAATTCAAAAGGGCCTACACATTCCGGGAATTGATACAGGATGGGTACACCCCAGCTTGGTCAGCGCCGTCCGCCCGTGAGGACCTGACGTGCCTTCTGCATCTCTGCCCTGGATGTGTTGGTGCAGGAGATGAGGGAAAGCAGAGCTGGAGAACCAAGTGTGATCCCCAGTTATTGAGGGAGACCACCGCACAAACCCCTGGTGCCAACCCCAGAATCACCCTTGAAACTAGAGAGCCCTCCTCTGTCTCACTACTCCCCTGTGAGCATTTCACAGGCCTGAGGGTGACACAGGGTCGCCCCATTCAGGGATGAACAGGGACCCCTCCTTTCCTAGGCCTGGACAATTTCATGAATGGACTCTATCCATTGATTATGGGTTAATTCATCTTGCCCCTAGCGAAGGGACTGTACCTATTCAATGATAAACTCCTTCATCTTACCCCAGAGGAAGGGACTGTGTCCGTTCCTTAATGCCCTCATTCATTTTGTCTGAGAGAAAGGAATGCCCGGGCAACTATCTATACCCCTGGACTAAGAACTCAGGAAGAGAGGAGAGTTTTTCCAACTTGGGTTTTTCCCCCTGACAGGAGTTCTGGTTCTTTTCCTCTGTATTCTTTTCTGTTAAATAAATTCTGTCTTACCACTGATCTGTGTCCGTGGATTTATTCTCCGGACCAAGGACTTACTGAAGAAGAAATTGCAGTATCAGATCTGTCCACCTGTTGGAGAGCTTAAGGTAAAGCTAACCAGGAAAGTTTCTAGGTGACATCCTAGACTTGGGCGGTTTCCCAAGATCATAGATGAAAACATGTCTGCCATTACGAAAGCCTCATCTTCTTTCTCCCTGTTTTCTGCTGTACTAATCCTTTCATTCTCCTTATAGGAAATTTGTGGGACTATAATCTGTGGCTGGCTCTGTTCAGGCTAATGCTATAGAAAGAAAACAGAACAATCATTGGGTTTTTGAACCAATGCTCCCAAAGCACGAAACAATTCCACCAATGCCACTTCTATATGTTCCCAATGAAAGTGACTGGAACCCCGAGGGAAGAGGGGAAGCTCTTCTTGATATTTTAGACATCACTGCTGCATGCTTTTCTACACTTCTGGAAAAATGCCATAACATTTCCAATTAATAATCTAACCACTACCAGATGTGTGTGTGTGTGTATGTGTGTGTGTGTGTAACACTATTTGAATAATTCCTACAAATAGTATGTTGTACCTTCAGGCATTGTGTACTCAAAACTTTGGAGCTACCTTTAGGTATGAGTTTTTGCTTATATATGATACTTACTTATGCAATGTCACTAGATTAATTCAGTAAGGTCCCTATTTACTAAATGTGGTTATGCAACCTTCCAGCATACTACAAAGAGACCACAGAAAAGTTAGTTTCCCACTGGACCTTGTTCTGGAGCTGTGCAGATGTACAGGTGAACAAATTTAACTGACCTCTACTCAAACCCCACTAGGTTGCAGTCTTTTCTAGACACAAGGGCACATGTTGGGTCTGTGGAGAATTTGCTGACTCTGCTCTGCCTGCTCACTGGTTCGTATCTTGTTATTTGGCCTGACTTGCTCTTGCCTTCCAAATAGTTTCCCCTGAAAGTTCCTTTAATACCTCCCATAACCAGAAGACAGAGTGATCAATAATTGAAAGTAGCAACAACTCAAAGTAAAAATAAGCTAGATTCCACCAAGGAAATGTTCCAGAGGGGCTCCCGGGGACTCACTCTTGTCTGCAGTAAGGTGTTTGTTGTCCCAAATTGGAAGCTGATCTGTAAACTGGGGGGAACCTTGGATTTTATAGCAATCAGACCCCCCAGGGATTCAAATGGATAGAAGATGGATTAGAAATTCATTCTAATTCATGTTCAGCAAAAGCACTTGATGAAACATCACACAGCCTGTGTTGGGGGCTTATACATGGTGCTGAACAAAACAGAATGTTGCACACTTTTCCCCTGGTTTTACTACTACAGAAATTCTAATTTTATAGGTGACTGGTAGCACTATTTTTCCAGTGCTACCACTGAGCACACCAAGGAAGACCCTTGAGGGAAAGCAACGCCTGATGCATTTACCAGAGCAACTAACTTGGGCTGCAGGTGTGGTGGGTGGCAAGCTTGACATTCCCAAGGCTTTCTCCAGTCTTTTCATTTCTTTTAATGGGTCTCCATGTTATTATGACTATTGCCAGGCTAATGACAAAATAGACACCTCTTTAAATCAGGCCATTTTATTATTTTTTTTATTTTTACACATACATGTGATTATTAGGTTTCCACTTTTTGCCTTCACAGAATTAAAAAGGCTTAAAATTTGCCAACAATAACAGTGTTTAAGACAAGGATTAGAAACAAAAACCTTGTAAAGAATGAAGGAAGATGAATATATTCAGAAAAGAAATTAGACAATTGGTGCATTGAAATATCAAACAATAAAAATAATAATAATGCAAAGAAAGTAACGTTCACATTGTCAAATAAGAGTATGACTATTATAGAATGCTTTGACTCAGGTTCAGTATAGCGTCATCAATTAACTTATTATTTTTTTCCAAAGTCTCAAAAAATAGTCAACTAATATTTATAAATAAAAATAAAAGATAATTTCATAAAACAGATCTTATAGACAATAGAAAAAGAAGAAATAGTTCAAAATCATTCTGCTTAATCTGGATACACCTGATATAGACAAAATAGACACCTCTCTAAATCAGGCAATTTTAAACAGACTGTATTATTAAACACCATCATGCCCAAACAACCATTATCACCAAATGGACTCAAGCACTATTATATTGTCTACGTTGATTGAACTTTGAATTGTTTGATTTTGATCAATTTGATTCATGGGGACTCCCATTAAGGAGTATGCGTCAGTAGCTTGAAACCGTCCTCCTGAGCCACGATCAGTCTCCCTTCCGTGCTTGGATCCTCCCCAAATCTTTCCTGCTTGTATGTAGCCACCTCTTGGATATCAATGACCTCATCAAAGCTAGAATAAAAAAACATGAAGAGAACATCAAGTATCATTCAATTGATTTAACATCCTGAATTGTGAATTTCATACGGAGGCCAAACAAGTTCATTATCATGGTGACAGAGTGGCCCAAGTTTTTGGTTAATTTCCAAACTGGAGAGACTGACCAAAAGAAGGGAAATTGTTAAGTTAGATTAAATTTGGCCTAAAGTTGCCAACATGCTTTGAATCCCCAACCTAACTTGGTATGTGAACAAACTGCAACCTAATTTAAGAGTATATTCTTGTAATCAGTGGCCAAGTCTCAGCCAATCAAAGCAGCTGAACTTCAGCCATTCACAGGGTGCTAAACATTCAGAACGGGTCCACAGAGGCAAACACTGAACTGTTACTAATTCATTTATTTCTTTACATCATTTTCGTTTTATGACTAAATATTCCTTGCTCCTTGGAGCTTTCTGAATTGCTTTTTGTCCTGAGTACCGATGATTCATTAATTTTTTTTTTTTGCTTAATTACAGTATGTTAAAATTGATGTGTCTAAGGTTTTTGTTTTTATAGTGGAAAACTTGAAAAATCATGCAGTACTAGCTGTATTTTGCTAAGCAAACATGTATCATCATCTAAATGCTGGGTTTGCATGTGTTGAAATTGTGTCGTCTTGCATGCATTTGAATATTTGCAGGTTGAAATGAATGTGTTTCAAACACTCTTTGGTAGAAATTACAAAGGTGATTATCTGACATACATACATACACATACAGTTCTTTGCACAGTATTAACCAATACAAGTTATTTAACCGTATAATAATTTCTGTGATTGTGAGAGAACGCACTTTGATTATACCAGGTACCAGGAAAAGTTCAGTTAAAAAAGTGATGTTGAGGGCAGCGCCTGTGGCTCAAGGAGTAGGGCACCTGCCCCATATGCCAGGGGTGGCAGGCTCAAACCTAGCCCTGGCCAAAACTGCAAAAAAAAAAAAAAAAAAAAAATACATGATGTTGAGAAGTCAGATTATATGATATAATGAGGGAAATGCGACTTACTTCTGCAGGCATAGAGCTCACACTGCTATGAAGATAGAGAACATTTCCACTGTCATAAGTTGACCACTGGAGACCACTACTTTTTCCTACAGTGTTTATTTTTATTTGAAATAAATGGATTAACACAATATTTTCTCTGACCTCTTTTACTGAACATAATGGTTTAGAAATTCATCCTTGTTGATTTCTTTTTATTTCTGAATAATAGCAGTATTTTAATTCTACCTTAATTTTTTTGCACTGAGAAGTAGATATTACTATTACATAAATGATATATGCTTAGATTTTCTCAAATGTTTATTAATATCATTGCTGTTTTCATTACTTTTACAACTTGGATCTTGTATCTGAAATAATCTATTTTCCTACTGTTAGAAAAAAAAATTTAGACATCAAATTTAGCAGTTAATTGAACAAAGAACAAGTCGTGAATCAGGCTGCACTGAGAACTAGAAGCGGTTCAAAGAGCTCGGACAAGAATAGAAATCCCGGATCGGCTACAGTGAGGTGTCTGCCTTACCCTGCCTTGTAGGATGAGGCATTTACTTTATTTGGGCACGGTGTTGAGTTTGTCGCCTATGATTATCTGAAGCTTGGCTGTTTGTCATTGGCTGAAACCTATTTGTCTATTTGTTACTACAGTATGCTCCTAGTTAAGTTTCCATTTGTCCGTACAATAAGCCAAATTTCAATTTGTTATGTATGAATCAAAGAATGGGGAAGCCTCAGGTTAGTGGCCTCCTGCTTATTTAACTTGACACAACTAACACATTGTAGAAGTCCCTCTAGTGTGGTTTGGTGATAAATGCAGATTTGGTTTGTCAGAAATTATGTTCAATTCTCTTTCTCCCATGTTAATTCTGCTGTATGGAAGATTATAAGTTGATCGTTGGATCAGAGATAGTTATCAGGAGAGATGCCTGCCCCACTCTGTGCACAGAATTGTTGCAGAGAAGGGCTACCCAGCCACTTGCTATATTTCTTAGGGTCTTTTCCATATTATTAGTTCTTTCTAATAAACTGTGAGAAGTGAAGCCTTTCACCTCCAGTCCAAAGTGTTTAAGAAGTTTACCTTCCACACTCATCATTTTCCCATCTTCTACCACCCTGACTGATGTAGGAACCCAAGATGAAAAGAGCTTGATTGACTCACCATATAGATAGCAATGAATCAAGTATCCATGTGCATGTTGTATAAACAAGAAAAAATTTCTACTATGGTAACTATCTGATATTTCTATATTATTTTAATTGATAGCAACAATTTCCTCTCTGCACTGAGAAATTAGAAGCCTGTATACACTTGAATAATAATTTCTCTCCTCTCTCTTTCTATATATATATAATATGTATATATACCTCCAACACATGTTTAAATCATTTTTCTGTCTTGTCTTTCTGATGAGTTTTAAAAACTGTTGGTGTTCTGCAATTCTGCTACCGTGTATCTAATGGTTGATATTTTATTTTCTTTGTTTTGCACTTGTTATTCTTTCTAAATATGATGTATTTCATTCTTCAGTTTTAGATAGTGTTAGATTTCGCTTCTTCAGATGTTACCCCTATTTTATTCTTTGTAATTTTTACCTGAATTTCAATGATAAGTATTTAAAATATTCTCATTATGTCTCCCATGTCTCTTATATTTATTTTTAGTATTTTCAAATACCAGCAATTTATTTTAGCTCTCTTTTCTGGTAATGTATTTAGCTCTCTCTTTCAGTTCATCTGGGTTTAACTCAGATGTTTAACTCATTTATTAAAGTTTAATTTCATTGATTGTATAGTTTTCATTTCTAATAGTGCTGTTCTCTATCTAACCAGCCTGCTCTCTTTGAATAATACTTTGATGTTCGACCTTAATTTTGATTTCCTCCAACATTTCATATGTAGTAACTTTATATATCCCATGTGGTAAATCAGCAATTACAAGATACTGAAGTTTTAATTCTGCTGTTTACCGTTGCTGCTGACTTTAACAGGGGGTTCATTTCCCAATGCATTTTGTGATTTTAGACTGTGGATTCATGCTGACAAATCTTTTAGAAGTAGATTCGTGAGATGAGGGTGCTTCTCTTCAGAGTAGAACTGCTTTTGCTTCTTGGACACTAGTAAACCAGGACATGTATAAAATGAATTGCTCCATTTGGGTTCCTCTTCCTCAGTATAAACACATGTGAAATGATATCTTATTCTCAAAGTTTCTTTCTTCCATTAAGTTCATGTAAAATTAAATTGGCTTATTAATGATAAATTTTAAATAACATATGTAGTATAATCTATCATCTCTCTATATCCCTTCTGTCTTTGGCATGGACCTGTCTGGAAGCATATTCACTACATGTTCACACTGGTTATATTTAGACAGTGCAGTTCTGATTGATTTATGTTATTTTCCTTGTGTTTTCTTTCCATTTCTTAAATATGTATAGTGAATATGCATTTTTGGCTTACAGTACTAAAGATTTAAACGTGGGATTATTGATAGCAAAGTAAAGTTTAGAAAAGCAAATATGCTTTAGGAAGAGTCTATTGTACTTAAATAAAAATAGGGAATAGTTACTATGTCACATGACTGGGTAAGAATGGGCGCGTTTCTATGGAGTAACAAAAATCTGTGAACATCACAAGAGAAAAGTCTTTTTTTTTTTAACTTTCTGAATGTTGCTACCCAATTATATGTTCGAAGCTGGTAAGTAATTTGAATAATTTTCATGTTTGTGGCAGGATAGTCGTATAGCATTAGAGGAACACGTTTACTGCCAAGACCAACATTAGGATGAATAACTTAGTGCAGTTTTTTAATTGGAACAAATCTATTTACTACTACATTTTCTTTATCAAAATATTATACTTGAAGCTATACACAGGATACAATTTCATGGATTACTTAAAATAAAAGTAAGAACACACATTCTGTTTATAATTGATGAACAAGACAATATTATTTTACATTTCATAGCAACCTGAATATATAGCTTTAAGCACTCAAATTAAAATTATTTCATTACCACAAAATTGATGCTATAGTCCTATAAAACCCTGAACTTGCTTAAAAGGGATATTTTTAGATATCTTATTGAATTTTGCATAATCAATTGACAGGAGTTGTCAATATGAACAAGTCATCGCCAGCCACATACACCTAAGGTGGCGGGTTCGAATCCCCAGCCTGGACCCGCCAAACAACAATGACGGCTGCAACCAAAAAAATGGCCGGGTGTTGTGGCAGACACCTGTGGTCCCAGCTACTTGGGAGGCTGAGGCAGGAGACTCGCTTGAGCCCAGGAGTTGGAGGTTGCTGTGAGCTGTAATGCCACGGCACTCTACCCAGGGGGACAGCTTGAGGCTCTGTCTAAAAAAAAAAGAAAAAGAAAAATCAAATATAATATTTTTCAGTCAAGAACATTTTCATGTTATGACCCTGGCCTTTAAAGAAACTGCACGTTGAGAATCCAAAACAGAGCCCCCGCTGTACAGCTGCATTACACTCAGAGCCCCTGTACAGCTGCATTACATTCAGAGACCCCGCTGTAGCTGCATTACACAGAACCCGCTGTATAACTGCATTACACACAGTGCCCCCACTGTATAGCTGCATTACACGCAGAGCCCAGCTGTACAGCTGCATTACACACAGAGACCCTGCTGTATAGCTGCATTACACACAGAGCCCCCACTGTATACCTGCATTACACACAGAGCCCTGCTGTATAGCTGCATTACACACAGAGCCCCACTGTATAGCTGCATTACACACAGAGGCCCCACTGTATAGCTGCATTACACACAGAGCCCCCGCTGTATAGCTGCATTACACACAGAGCCCTAGCTGTATAGCTGCATTACACACAGAGCCCCTGTTGTATAGCTGCATTACACACAGACCCTGTTGTATAGCTGCATTACACACAGAGCCCCCACTGTACAGCTGCATTACACACAGAGCCCCTGCTGTATAGCTGCATTACACACAGAGCCCCTGCTGTACAGCTGCATTACACACAGAGCCCCCACTGTACAGCTGCATTACACACAGAGGCCCCACTGAATAGCTGCATTACACACAGAGCCCCCACTGTACAGCTGCATTACACACAGAGCCCCCGCTGTATAGCTGCATTACACACAGAGCCCCCGCTGTATAGCTGCATTACACACAGAGCCCCTGTTGTACAGCTGCATTACACACAGACCCTGCTGTACAGCTGCATTACACACAGAGACCCCACTGTACAGCTGCATTACACACAGAACCCTCGCTGTACAGCTGCATTACACACAGACCCTGCTGTAGAGCTGCATTACACACAGAGCCCCTGCTGTATAGCTGCATTACACACAGAGCTCCTGCTGTATAGGTGCATTACACACAGACCCCACTGTATAGCTGCATTACATACAGAGACCCTGCTGTATAGCTGCATTACACACAGACCCTGCTGTATAGGTGCATTACACACAGACCCTGCTGTATAGCTGCATTACACACAGAGCCCCTGCTATACAGCTGCATTACACATTCTAACTACCCACTTCCTAGGTTTGTCCCAAGATGGAATTTATTGCCATTGCTTGAGGACTTTACATTGTTGAAATTATGAGTTATGATAATGATTAAAATTCCATTTGCACCCACTCGGCCACCTTTCCTTGTTGGCAGGCAGCGATCTGAAAGTCTCTGTCAGGGACTAGGGAGAAGGCACACACATGGGCAGAAGCTGCTGCATGGCTGTATTTTACTGGCGGCAAATGAGAACATGCTTGGTCCTGGACATTCACTCATGTGCACACTTTCTACTCCTTGGTTCTAGTCACTCAGAAATTACTGCTTTAATCTCATGTCCCATATATTTGATATAATATTGGCCTTAAATAATTTTTATATGTAGTTCCCATTGCTAGAATAAGAAATACAGCTATTCAGTGCTGTTTCCCCCAGTTTCTCTTTTAAGGTTCTTAAGCTGATACTTCAAAAAAGTTACAATATATTTATATTAATAACTTTTAAGAAGATTTAATTTACATTCCCGTCCCAATTTTATGAGGATGTGTCCTATTTTTAAGATCAATACATGTTAAGTATTTTAGCCTCATTATTTAAATATATACAAATCAATATTTAGCTCTAGTTATTTATTATTGCTTGTGACTGAACTCTCACAACCCCTGCAATTAGCATAGAATTTAGATTTAAGCAGACCTGGTTGAATGCCAATCCTATCACTAGCCTCATATCCCTAGGTAGGTTAATTAACTTCTTTAAAACTTGGTTGCCTCATTTGTAAAAAAAGGAATTTAAAAAGCCTGTCATGGGATTATGTACAGTATATGTGAATGTTTAACAAATTTCATGTTACCTTCCCTTTAATTCTGGCTTAATTTTCAGCAAGTGATATTTCTAAATCTTGTCTTCCTATTCCAAGGAAATAATCTATTTTGTTTTATCTATGGCTTTTGATACAATGGATATTAATTGTATGAGTATATTAGTTGCTAACACTTATGACAGAAATTTAATTTTACTCACAGTAATCACTTTTAAGTATTATCCAACCCCTATTACCAGTTTTTTATTGGTGACTTTTGAGTGGGAACTCAGTAACTAGCTTAAATAACAAACAATTTAATCAGAGAGGTCTCTATAAACGTCACTATTCTGGATATAAGTAGAGTTATACACTATTTGTGCTTTTGTGCTTAATTTATTTTACTGAACATGGTTATTATTTTAGAAGTTTATCCATGTTGTAGCACATATCAAAATTTTATTAATCTGGGTGTTTTTTTGTTTGTTTTTTGCTATTTACCTGTATTTCTGGCTTCTTTTTTTATTTCAATGGATTTAGGGACTACATGTGGTTTTTGTTATATGGATACATGAATCAACTGTATAATTCTGGAATTATGTCTTTCAGTATACCCATCACCAGAAAATGTAGCCAACAGGTAGATTTTTATCCCTAAACCCACCCTTCTACCGTCTAAGTTTTCAGTGTCCATTACACCATACATTGTGTCCATATAGATTCCTCAATTAGCTCCTACTCATAAGCAAGAACGTGTGGTATTTCTTCTTCCATTCCTGAGATGTGTCACTCATGATAATGGTCTCCAGTTCCATCAAAGTTGCTGCAAATGACACTTTTTGTAGTTGGGTAGTATCCTATGATATATGTGTGCTACATTTTTTTAATCCACTAATCAGTTGAGGAGCACTAACATTGATTCCGTATCTTTGTAATTATGAATTGTGCCTCAATAAAAATTAGGGTGTAAGTGTCTTTTAATAAATGGCTTATTTTCTTTGGGGTAGATGCCCAGTAATGAGATAACTAGAATGGTAGGTCTACTTTTACTTCTTTAAGGAATCTTCACACTGTTTTCAATTGAGGTTTTATTAGTTTATATGCCCACCAAGAGTGTGTAAATATTCCTGTTTCACTGCAATAACACTGACATCTATCTTTTTTTTTTTATCTTTTACTAATGACCATTCTGACAAAGGTTAGGTGGCATGCATTATGATTTTAATTTGCATTTACAGCTTAATGATTAGTGATGCTGAGAATATTTTTATATATTTGTTTGTCATTTGTTCACCTTCTTAAAAAAAAATCTGTTGATGTCTTTTGTTCACTTTTTGATGTTTTTTTTTTACTTTTCCTTGCTGATTTGTTTGAGTTCTTCATAGGTTCTGGATGTTCTCCCTTTCATGGATGTATACATTGTGAATATTTTCTCTCATGCTGCAGGTTGTGTATTTACTTTGTTGATTATTTGCTTTGCTGTGCAAAACTTTTTAACTTAATTGTGTCCCATTAACTTACCTTCGTTGCTGCTGTATTTTGCCTTAGATGTCTTACTCGATGTCAATCTTTGTCTAGGCTGATGTGTAGAAGGGTTTTCTCTATGATTTTCATGGTTTCAGGTTTTACATTTAGATATTTAATCTCCCTTAGCTAATTTTTGCATATGGTTATATACAGGGATCACATTTCATTCTTCCTCATGTGGCTATCTAATTTTACCAGCACCATTTATTGAATAGAATGTCCTTTCCCTCATGTATCTTTTTGTCTGTTTTGTCAAGAATCAGTTGGTTTATAGCTATATGACTTTATTCTTGGGTCTCTATTCTGTTTCACTGGTCTATGCATCTACTTTCATGCTAATACATGCTATTTAGGTTACTATAGTCCTCCAGTATAATTTGTTGCTCTAGATTAGGTTTCTCCTTCCCCCTTAGAATTGCTTTTACTATTTGGGCTCTTTTTTGGTTCCATATGAAGTGTAAGATTATTTTTTTCTGTATCTGTGAATAAGGACCCTGGAATTGCATTAAATGTGTAAATCACTTTGAGCAGTGTAGACATCTTTACAGTGTTGATTCTTTACAATCCATGAGTATGGGACGTTCTTCCACTTGTTTTATCACCTATGATTTTTTCATCAGTGTTTTGAGGAAATCTTTCACTTCCTTGTTTATGTATATTCCTGGGTATTTTATTTTATTTGCAGCTGTTATGAATGACAGTGATTTGACTGTCAGCTTGACTGTTATTAGTGTATAGAAATGCTACTGACTAGTAAACAATTTCATAACATGAGACTTTACCAAATTTATTTATAAATTTTAGGAGTATTTTGGCAGAGTCTTTAGGGTTTTCAATATATAAGATTGTATTATCAGTGAACAGATAATTTATATAGTTCCATTATTTCTTAGATTGTTCATTTTTCTTGATTATTTTTTCTACATTTTTGACTGACTAGGTTTACTTGAAAGCCTTGTCTTCAAGCTCTGAAATTCCTTCTTCTGTTCTATTGTTAAAACTTCTGCAATATTTTGAAGTGCTCTATATGACTTTTTCATTTCTAGAAGTTTGGTTACATTTTTTTGTGAGATAGTTGTGGTAAAGGGACCATCTTTGCCAACAGAGAGAAGGTGCGACTGGAAGAGGTGTGCTCTGCCGTGAACTTTCATTTTATTGGAGCTGACAACGAATAAAGGAAAGAGGATAGAGAAGAGGCAGCCACTGCTGATGTATAAGGATTACACTGCATGAGAAGAGTAGAGGCCACCCAATTCCAACTTAGCGAGGCTAACTACTCTCCGCTTGGCACCTGCTGGTGTATGTCGATGCCTCTACTGAACCAATGATATTCAAAACAATATAGTGAGTAGGAAAGGGACCTCCGCAGGAGACTAACTAGCTGCCCCACAAGACGGATGGACAAGAGACTCACAAACATCCCCTCATAAGGAAAAGAGCCAGGCAATGATAGTCAGCAGTTACTCTGCTAACACCAGGGAACAGGTCAGCTCTGTCCTGAAACCAAACAGCATTCATAGCTCTGCAGTGCACAAATGGGGGAGCACCCAAAGGGCACTGGAGATGGATGGGAGGAAGAATTGAAGCCACAAGCATCCCCAGCAGTGATGGCTCTCCAATAATTTGGGCTGTTACTGACTGAGGAACCAGAATAAACACTCAATAAAATAAGAGGACACTGAACAGAATACGCGGACAGAATACTCCACTCCAGCGGCTGCACTGAACATTCTTCTCAAAAGCACACAGCTCACTCTCTCGCTTCTGCTCTATACCCTGTGCTCTCCTTTGTGCTAAGACGCTGCTTGTTCTTCCTCTTCCCTGCTCTCTCTTTCTTTTGCTGGGCTACAGTATAGCTTTGAGGTGGCACAAATACCCCAGATGAAGTCTTTGATCCCCCAACAAGGTTCTGAACAGTTTTCGACACCGTCACCCATCTCCTCACAACCTAGTCAGGTAAACAGAAGAGACATAAGCACCCTCAAATCTCCCATCATGAGGAACCTGCAGCTCTGCTGCCATGGCCTTGGCCCAATTACTTGCCCTGGGCAGGCCACACCCAGCCACCTGCTCAGCCTAGGTATTTGGAGGCCCAGCCAGCTGCAGCCCCACTGGACAAGCCCAGGCTGTACAGAGCATCTGGGAAATCAGTAGGAGCGGAGAAGCTACCAGAGCAAAGGGCAGAATTTCATTCCTCTTTATGGTCAAATAAAACTCCATTAAACAGATATTCAATATTTTGCTTATTTGTTCATTTGTTGATGGACATTTGGGTGGTTCCACCTTTTTTCTTTTTAAGACAAAATCTCACACCCTGTCACCCTGGATGGAGTGCTGTGGCATCACAGCTCACAGCAACCTCAAACTCCTGGGCCAAAGCAATCCTCTTGCCTCAGCCTCCCAAGTAGCTATGATTACAGGTGCCTGCCACAACACTGGGTTAGTTTTCCTATTTTTAATAGAGATGGAGGTCTCACTCTTGCTCAGGCTGGTCTCCAACTCCTGAGCTCAGACAATCCAGTGGCCTCGACCTCCCAGAGTACCAGGCTTACAGGCTTGAGCCATGGCTCTTGGCCTTGGTTTCACCCTCTGGTTATTGTGAATAATGCTACCGCGAATGTCGGTATGCAAATACCTGCTCCTATCCTAGTTTTACCAGAAAAAAAACCAAGTTGATCAATATACATGACTAGATTAACTAAAATTAGGCAGATTTTATTGAGCTATTTTATTTGAAAACCGGCTTTGATGTTATATATATATTAAATCACTTATTGATATTTTGATCTATTCATTTAGATTTATTAATTAGATTATGTATTCAAATTATTGAGAGATTCAAATATGAGTGAGATAATGTTCTTACACTTAAGGTTCTTAAGTTGTCCAGTTGTGGGGCCAGACAGGGAAGTGTGTGCTCCAAGCAATGTGGTTGTTAATTACAATCGTCCTCTGCCCAGCATGCTGCGCTGACACAGAGACCGACAGTCAGCTCTGCATAGATTTTAGACTTCCTAGGAGAGATGATACTGGAATGAAATTTGGAAAACTTGAAAACATGAGTGGAACATTCTCTTGAGAGATTAGGGGAACAGGGGCAGATTTCCTGGCTAAAAAGAAAGATTCTAAAAAAATCATGAAGGCTAAGGAAATAGATTGAGTGAGCAGCTCCTATGTCTACAGCACTGTGTGGAAATTGAGAAGCCGTGGGGGGCTGAGATTGGAGAGGTAGACAAATGTGAGATCCTAAGAGGCTGTCTTCAGGTATGTGCTAAGGATTTTTATCCTACAAGCAAGTCTGGCAATGAAGCTAATTCTCCTGAATTTTTAAATTCATTTTTATAAAGCAAATGCTTCTTATGTGACTTGGGACCTAGTCTTGTTTCCAACACAGCAAGCACAGCACTGCCACCTACTCAGGAACAAATTGTGCCAATACTTAATAACAGTCCACCCACATGGACTTTAAAATCAGTGTAATTATGAGCAATTATAGCTCTTTCATTTAGTAATTAATTTGTTCACTGTTTTCATCATTGATAAATGGAAAACTGATTCCACATTATCTAGGAGTACCTCAAATTCTAACTGGAATTTTAAAACTACAGTGGTTCCAAAAATCCTGTCTTGCTCTGAGTCAGATCAGGGCTATTTTATAAAAGACTGAGTGTTGTAAACATCTAGCTTATTCTTTATTTCACAGACACTAACTAAAATGCTTTTCTTTATGACTAATCATATATAAAACGGTGATGGACTGACAAAAGCAATGGATTACCGGGTAAAAAGCACTCAACAATGCATCCATTCAGTTGGACCGACTCTGTAATTCAGTGCCATTGTGTTCTGGTGAGACTCCTATGACTCAAATATCAGTTGGATGAATAACATAACATAAAGTAATAAATTGCTCCAGAAAGAAAATTATTTGCCAATATAACAGGGCAAGGGATGGAGTCTTTGTGTGATTACTTATATTTTTTCATCTTTCTTGATGAAAAAGTACTCTTCTGAAATAGTAGACATTATCATGGTTCCATATTTTCTGACAAATATTTATTCTTAGACAAAATTATACAGGCAAATACAGAAATTTCACCATGCTAATGAAAAGTGGCTAAAGGAGACAGCCTACGTGGAACACTTAGGAGGAAAGAGCCAGCTAAATCCTGTTTTATCTCTAAAAGCAAAAGGCCGAGTTCACACTCCCATTCAATTAAAAGGGACAGAGAAAAACATTAGAAAGATCTGAGAACACTAAATGCTTTTTAAAAAGCAATCTGTATCTAAAGCCTTCAGAGTTTGGATAATTGAGATGACTGAATTACAAATACTTTGATGCTTTACTAATAAGCATCTTGGAGAAGTTACCAGAAAGCTTCTTTCTAAATAGAAAACATAGTGGCGATACATTAAATATAAATAGGTGCATTACCAAATATAGTACACATGTGGTTTATAACTTCTTTTTACAAAAGTGTATATGCTGATGCTGTAGAACGGTGTTTTTCAACCTTTTTATTTCACACCATATTTGAACCTATAGTTAAACTTCCAGGACACACTTTAAAAAAAAGAGTAAAAAAAATAATATAGTTGCTGCACTTTGAACTTCTTTCAAAAAATAATTTAAATAATGATCTGCAAAAGTTTTCACAGTGCACCTAGGATCCTCTTAGGAGGATCCACTGGTGCACACAGTACACCAGTGTGCTGCGTCACTCCAGTTAGAACATCACTGCTGTAGGACAATTTCTTTCCAGTGTGCATTTCTTTGTTAGGAAAGCCTTGAAACAGAGCTTTACAGAGATAGTCGCATGCAACAAATATCCTGGAGAAACAGTATTAAAAATATTCTTATTCATACCTTGAGGAAACATTCATTCTCCTTTAAAACAAGACTATCATATCCAAATACACTGTTACGCCCATGTCTTCATTTAAGCTAATGTAACAAAAGAACTCAGACTGAGTAATTTAAAACAATAGAAATTTATTGCTCACAGTCCTGGAGGGCAGGAAGCACAAAATCAAGACACTGGTAGATTCAGTGTCCCAGGAGGGCCTTCCTCTTTATTAATGGTGCTTTTTGCTGCATCCTACGAGGAGGCTTCTTTTATAAGGACACTAACCCCATTCACTGGGCAGGGCACCCATTATCCAACCATGTTCCCATAGCCCCACCTCTAATATCATCACCTTGGAGTGTAGGTTTTAACATATGATTTTTTCCCCTGTACCCTTTTATTTAATCTTGACCACCACAATCAGACAGACAGGAATCCACTTTCTTTCTTGCGTGAGTAGTGGAAGCCCTGGCAGCAGACAGTACTGCTCCAGGTCTGTCAAGATATATTAACATTTGAATTTGGGGGAGACATGACATTCAGACCAGAGCAGTCCCTAAGTTCTAGATGTTTGTCATACTCAGTACTGAAGCCTCAGCTCCTAGAATTAAGCTTGACACATAGTAAATCTTCAAAAATTCATTGACTAGATAAATAGAATTCAAAATTTGGGCAAACAGGTTTTATAATCAATTTGATGCAATTCTATAAAATGTCAGTGCTCCCTGGCTAAAGACCACTGGAAACACCCCTGTAGTTGAATGGGGTTGGTTGCCTCTAGCTGTGACGACAAAGAATACACACCACAGGAACAGTGTTAGAAAAGAAGTTAGTGAAAAGACTTACTAGGAGATCTGGGCTTTGGTTGGTTGACCTTCTGGAGGATTCAAGGAAGCAAGATCCAGTTCCAGACTGGACATTGTCAGACATCAGGGATGATTCCATAACTAAGTATCTCAGTAAATCTTATGTAAAAGGAGGGTGGACTAGAGTGATGCTAAAACTGTTACTTGGCAAAGAAGCTATTAAACAACTAATATGCACAGCCACTCATATTAGCAAGGATAGGATAAGGTTTTGTCATTTTTGTGTCCTGGAAAATTTTTATTCTGTGTTCAGATGTCATTATGGAGTGGCCTGCTTTTGTCTTGACCCATCACAATCATACCATTGCTTTCTCCAATGCTAATGTTCTGAAAATTATTTGTTTTTAACAGGAGGATACCCAGGGCCAGCTGGAGGTGCTGGGCCAGCTCCTAGGAACACCAGGACGTGGTGCCAGTGGTAGGGCAGGCCGGTTTCCCTTTGTTGGGAGCTGTTTGGTCTCTCTCAAAATTAATCTATCATTTAGTATTTCAGTTCTGACTTTCATCCTCTAAATATTTTCAGTAGTTAACTAAATGTAATAATTCAAAATTACATGTGAACTCAAAGCACACTTTGAAGATAATTGACTTGAATTTTGAAACAGAAGGTGGCTTCTGAGATGAGTACAAGATGAGCACAAGAACTTTAAAGTAGTTACCAACATAATTTAAGATAATGTAGTGGAATTATGAGATTTTACCTTCTTTTTCTGGAATTTTCCTCTGTTTTCTAATTAAAGAAAAATTTAAGTATGTGAACTGCCTTGAATGAAGTGATAAATGTTCAAAGAGCTCAGAAGTATATGAATAATTTCATGATAGTGATTAGGAAACAAAGTGCGGTTTGTTAGTGTATGAATAATTTGGGGCAATAAACAGCAAAAATGAATGAAATGCCAATTCCCACAATCCCACTGCCTGTGAGACAGGGTATTCAGTGCAGTGTAACCATCAGTGGGACAAGACTCTGCAGCTGTGTGACTGTCAGTAGTGACAATTGAAAACCATTAAGCAGCGGCTGAGCAAGTTTGGTGGAGGAAAGAAAACCTCCGGCTTTCTGCAGGTTTTCACAGGCTTCATTTCAGTGGTATTCGCAGGGTGCATTCATTCATAGAGCATTTTAAACTGGCAATCGGAGTGATTCACCACAGCCATGCTTTATAGTCAAATGTAAGATGAATAAAAGCAAGGCAGCCAGGGAAATGAACTTCTAATGGATATTCATAATCTCTACTTTCTTATCAGTTTAAAAATATTAAATTTCTGCTCTATTTTGTCTGTCAGCACTGTCAATTCCATACTAGGAGGCCATGAAAAAAATTATATATTAGAAAAAGATAGACCTGGAATGAACAACTTAAGGTGAATCCAGAAGAGTCTCTTGTTCATTTACTGATGAAACAGATATTGGCCAGGTGCCTGTTGTGTGCCAAAACCCAAGCTAGATCCTAGGATTACAACTAAAAAACGAGTTTGATCAGAAATAACCATTCACAGTGAGGTGAAGGGAGTGGGAAGTGTGTCATGTAAATAGACATTATTGTTTGGTGTCTTTAGTAATTTTAATTACTGCGGCAGCAAATTAACACAAGCCTGGTGTGTTAAAAGAACCTAAATCCATTCTGTTATGTTCCTGGATGTCAGGGCTAAATAAAGATGTACGCAGGGCCTGTCCTTCATAGAGAATCTGGGATCAACCAGTGTTCTTACGTTTTCCAGCTTTTAAATGCTGCCCGAATATCTTGCCAGTTTAATCATTTTTTTTAAGCCTAAAAAGCACAAATACTCTTAAATTTTTTTCAATAATATTTTATTTTATAGCAGTTTCAGCTCAGCAAACCTAAGCTGAAAGGTATTTAGATTTCCTGCATTATAACTCCAAGCCTAGTACCTGTATTCTGTACCCCTTATCAACACCCCCACACACACACACTGTGGTACACTTGTCACAGTTGATGCATCAACACTGACTCACCATTGTCACCAGAGTCCCCAGTTCACATGAGGGCACAGTCCTGAGGCTGTGTATTCTAAGTTTAGACAAATGCATGGCGGCATGTACACCTGTTGTTGTCCACACAAGGCGGTATTACTGCTCGGCCTGTTCATCCCTCCTTCCCCCAACCTCTGGAAACCACTGATGTTTCCACCTGTGTCAGAAGGCCATGTAGTTGCCAGCCTTTTCAGACTGGCTTCCTCCACTTAGAAATATTCATTTAATTTTCCTTATCTTTTATTTTACTGTGTAGTATTAACTTAAATACTTTATCACAGGGATGTACGAGGCTGTGAAGTCTGGGCTTTTTGAGGTAACCATTAACAAAACAACATACACAGCACCCTTTATGTAAGCTTTCGTGCCTAACCCCCGGCTAGCCTCCCACCCTTTGGGGTCTCCAGTGCCTACATCCTGTGCTCTGTGCCTGTGTGCAGACATTATTAAGCTCCCTCTTATAGGTGAGAGAACTTGCTATTGGACTTTCTGTTTCTGAGACATTTCACCTAAAATGATGTCCTTTAGTGCCATCCTTGTTGCAGCAAAAGATGTGATTTTACTCTTTCAACTTCTGAACAGCAATCCGTTTTGTATGTGTATATAATATATATATCATATTTTCTTTATATAGTCTTCAATTAATGGATACTTAGGTTAATCCCATGTCTTTCCTGGAGTGGAAGTGCTGGATAAACACACCAGTGCAGCTATCTTTCCTTTAGGTGGCTATACTACAGTGAGATTGCTGGACTGATAGTCCTGTTTTAAGTTCTTTGAGAAATTTCCATCCTTGTATTTTCCTTTTTTTTTAATTAAGTCATAGCTGTGTACCTTAATGCAGTCATGGGTACAGTGTGCTGGTTCTATATACAATCTGAAGTATTTTCATCAAACTGATTAACATAGCCTTCATGTCATTTTCTTAGTTATTGTGTTAAGACATTTATATTCTACATTTAGAAAGATTCACATGTACCCTTGTAAGATGAACCACAGGTGTGGTCCCACCAATCACCCTCCCTCCAGCCACACTCCCCCCACCATCCCTTCCCTCTCCCCATCCCCATATTCTTGGGCTATAATTAGCCATAACCCATAGTTATGGCTTTCATATGAAACTAGTGGACCTAGTACATTGGATACATTTTCTTCCATTCTTGAGATACTTTGCTAAGAAGAATATTTTCCAGCTCCATCCATGTAAACATGAAGGAGGTAAGTCTCCATCTTTCTTTAAGGCTGCATAATATTCCACCATTGGAATGGCTGTACATACATTACCATTTATTGATCCATTCGTGGGTTGACGGGCACTTGGGCTTCTTCCATGAACTAGCAATTAGGAATTGGGCTGCAATAAACATTCTGGTACAAATATCTTTGTTGTAGTGTAATTTTTTTTTGTCTTCTGGATATATACCTAGTAGGGGAATTGTAGGATCTAATGGCAGGCCTATTTTTAGTTCTCTAAGTGTTCTCCAGATGTCTTTCCAAAAGGAACATATTAGTTTGCATTCCCACCAGCAGCGTAGAAGTGTTCCCTTTTCTCCACATCCACGCCAGCATCTCTGGTTTTAGGATTTTGTGATATGGGCTAATCTTACTGGAGTTAGATGATATCTCAAAGTAGTTTTGATTTGCATTTCTCTGATGATTAAGGATGGTGAGCATTTTTTCATATATCTGTAGGCC